>OY284473.1:771758-831852 GCA_958336335.1 Dilophus febrilis
TATTTCATGTACGATAATTAAGTTTTATTATTTTTATCCAGAATCACGATTTATTTAATGACAAAACTTCAATACAAAAAAAAATTAAAAGAAATAATAAATAATTATTATTATTATTAATAGAATTTCGTGATTGGTAAAAGCAGCATTTTATATTAAACAACACAAAAAAACAGAAAGGTCATTCAATTTTTGTTTGTTTACGAAATAATAATGATTATACATACAACAACAACAACAACAAACACATTAATTAATCAAAAATTCGTTTATTTTGTTGGAAAGTTGGACGACGGACGACGGCAGAGTATCTAGAATAAAATCCAAATCCAATAAATTTGGGTTCACACAGCAGAAGAAGAATTACTTATATAATAGCGGGTTCTAATATAAGAAAAAAAAACAATATCAGTCATATCAGTCAGTCAGTAAATTAGACAGTAAATTAGACAGTAAAATCTATAGAACATTAAATTTTATTTGATTTTATTTGTGGTTTTCTAACTGACCCACTTTTTTTTTTTTTTGTTTTGGGTTTGTTTTGTTTGTTTTCTCTTTTAAGAACTCTATCACATATAGAAATAAATTCTTTCTTTATTTAAAGATTTATAATTCTAAATGAAAAGATAAAAAACCCCCCAAAAAAATGACAGAAACAGATGTCGCGTTTAATAGAGAGCAACAATAATCAAAATCAAATACATTTTTAAATTGTTTCATTGTCCAGTGAATAGCTACTTAACTGTATATATATATATATATCTATATATCTTTTGTATAGTACAATATTAATAATAACAACAACAACAACAACGAGTTCTTTTACACAATAATAATATTATTAATCCCCTCTTCCTCAATAATAAAGTATAGTATACAATAATGAATTCAACCAATTTTATTATATACATTATAAATATATATATATATATAAAAAAAATACTAAAAGAAAGTATAGTAAAATAACAAGATTAGTACATTTTTAGTATTAATTTGGATATGTAATAAAAAATAAAAAAAAAAATATTAATAATATTAATAATAAATTAAATTCAAATTTTGTATAATAAAATAATTTAAGGTTTTTTTTTGATTGTTTTGTGTTTAAAATTTTTGAATTTTTGAATATTTTGTGACTTTATTTTGGTTTAAGGTAAAACTTTAAAACTTTAGTGTGAATTTTAGTGACAAATTAATTAATTAATTAAAGTTGGTGGTGTTGGTGGATTAAAAAATTAGTGGATTGAAAAAATCAGGATTCAGGATCTATAAAGAAAATAAAACAAAAAAATTGTTTTTTTTTTTGTTTTTGGGGGGGTTCGTCGCTTAAAACTCTTTTGAATCAATTTCTTATTTTTTTTTTTTTTTTTTTACGGTAGTTTAATGAATTCCTTATTTTGTTTTATAACAAAACGTAGATATTTTAAAATAATTTTTCCCAATTTTTCCATCAAAAAATTTTCTTGTATTTTGTATTTTTTATTCTTAAGTTCTTTTAGAACTTTTTTTTTGTTAAACTTTCGGTTATCAATCAATCAATCGCGCGGTGGGAAGGAAGAAACCAGAAGGCATAAGAAGAAAGGCGGCAATGGGGTTTTCGATTCAATAAAATAGCAACGTTACTTAATTCCTTAAATTAATTAATACAATACAATAAACTTTATACTTTAATAAAATAATTGCTTAGTTTGAATGAAACTTTGATTTTTTTTTATACTTTACACGAAAAGAAGACACAAACAAATAAAATAGGAGACAGACAATTCAACAAATTCTTGTATTTCGTATTTCGTATATATTTATACTGTAAAGAAAAAGAATTTGAATATTTGAAATTTATTACTAGGTCATATTTAATTTGAATTTTTTCGTTTGTCTTTCATGCAATCTTCATTTAGCTTCTTTTATTTCTTTTATATATTCTACTTTATTTTATTTTACTGACTTTATTTTACTGGACTGGACCACCAACTGTTTCAATTTTATATAATTCAATTTTTACTTATAACCATCACCTATAATAATTTTCTTTTTCTTTTTCTTTTTCTTCTTCTTCTTCATTTTCTTCTTCTATTCAATTGCATTATTTCATCTTTGTCTTAATTATAAATTCAACTTTATTATTATTATTATTATACAATTTTTGTTATATATATATATTACCGCAAAAGATATTTTATATATTATAAAATAATAGCGCCTATGGCAATATATTAATATTAATATTAATAGCTGTAAAATTTCTATATATATATATATAGAAAATATATAGACCCCATTTCCGTGATTCCATGATTCGTAATCCATAATGATGACGGTGATGATGATGATTTTAATTAATTAAAATACAAATAAAAAATATTATGTAAAAAAAAATAAAATATGTCATGACATAAAAAAAAAACTAAACAACAAAACGACCACGACCACGACCACGACCACGACCACGACGACGATGACGACGAGTATATAAGGAAAGAAAGTGTGCATTAAAAAACAAAAAAAATATCAATCCAGTAAAACTACTAATAATAATAATTGTGTTACTGTAACAAGTGATTTTTTTTTTTTTATTATATACTTATAAAAATACATGAATACAACACATGAAGAATAAAAACAAAACAAAACAAAAATAGAGAGTACCAAACGCAGACCAAAGAAAAACCAACAGAAAAAAAAGAAAGAAAAAAAACAGACAACTTAATTTTTTTTATATAAATTTCATTCATTCATTCATTCAACAAAACATTGTGTGGTGAGACTGACGATCGATCGAGATCATTGGCGGTTCTGATCAAATGTTGTTGAACACATTAAAAAAAAAAAAAAAACCCCCCAAGGGGATTCTTTTTTCATTTATGATGAATTTCAGCAGAAATCAGGGGCCTCAATGTTTTTGGGGATTTAGTTAAGTTATTGTCCACAATGACGAATAACAACGACGACGACGACGACGACGACGAGGTTTCTTTCTCTATCAAATCGATCGATTTGAGAAAAGGAATTTTGAATGGTTTTTTTACTTATAGAAAACGTTCCACTTAAAGAAAATCGATCAGAAAAGGATTTTTAAAGTTTTTCTATCAATAAAAAATTTTCCACTTAAAGAAATTCATTTAGAAATAGATTTTTAATGTTTTTCAATCGATAGAAAATTTTCCACTTAAAGAAATTCCTTTAGAAATGGATTTTTAATGTTTTTCAATCAATAGAAAACATTTTCTACTGAAAGAAATTTATTCAGAATTGGCTGACGATTGATTTTCCATTAATAGAAAACTTTCCACTTAAGAAAAATTTGTTCAGAAAGCAATTGAGATTCATTTTCAATTAATAGAAAAGTTTCTGCTTAAAGAAAATCGATCAGAAAAAAGGAATTTTCCCTCCCAAAAAAAAAAAAAATAAATTTCAAATTTTCCACTTTTTTTTTTTTTGAATTATTTTTTCATTCATTCATTCGCATTTCGTTATTTAATTTCATTTGTATATGGTCAAAAAAAAATAAATTAATTGAAGTTATGAAAGAGATGATCGCAATAAAAAATTAAAAAAAAAATCAGACAGAAAAATTTAAACGAATAAACAAACGAACAAACGAACAAACGGACGGACGGACGGATTCGCATATAAATAAATACAATTTTTTTCGTTTTTACATCATATCCGCATTTTAACGCAATTTAAATAACCACAACAACAACAATAACAACGATGATGATTAATTACATATAGTTGCATATCGAAACATTCATTCAACATCCATTTAAATATAAAAATATACATAACATAACATAACGAACAACAACGACAACGATAATCCATTCCAATTTTTCTATCTATCTATCTATCTATATAGATACATAAATATTAAATTACATATTGCGACATTCATATCGTTACATACTATCCTTCACACTATCCATCCACGTCTTTACTTACACACGCACGAATAAGTTAACAACAATTTTTTGAACAATGAATAATGGAATAATGAATGAAAATGGTATCTGGACGACTGTTCAATGATAAAATTTTTACTATCACAACTTTTTCCAATTGTATAATCCTCGCATAAAACATTTTATACATAATAATAAAAAAGACGGACCAAAGAAGACAACAACAACCGAAAAAAAAAAAAAAAAAAACAATTTAAAATGATTATAAACACTTAAAATTTAATTTACATTATTATTATTATGTATTATTTTGTGACGATACCTCCAAAAAAAAAAAAAAAAACAAACAAAAATAAACATTTATATTTAAAAAAATAATCGTTCACTTGGTCATCATCACCATCATCGTCGTGATCTTCGTTGTCTTCGTTGCCTTTTTTTTTGCATTAAATCATTTTTTTGTTATCATATCATATTCTCTGTTAATTTTTGTGTGTGTGTGGTTTATTTAAAAAAATAAAAATCCATAATAAAGTAAAAAAAAGTCGCGTAATCGCGTAAAGTTTTTTTTTTTTTTTTTAAAACATAAAAACTTTCTAATTACCTAATATTTGAAAAAAAAAAATGAAAAATTGTTTTATTAAACGAAAGTGTTTTTTTTATTTGAGTGCGTATTGATTTGATTTGATTTGATTTGATTTGATTTTGGTGGAGGCGGTTTTGCGGCGGTCTCTTCTTTACGGATTATTAACAAACAAAAATCTTATCAATTGATAAGATCCTTGATTTAGAGGAGATTTTTTTTTTTATATATAATTTGTTTTTAATATAATTAGATTTTGTGAATATTGGACAAAGTGCACGCAAAGACTAAATAAATGACAAATAAAAAAATACATTTTTTATGTGTGTAGTTTGTTAACAAAAGTAAATTAATAAAATAATTAATCAAATCAAATAAAGGATTTATTATTATATTTATTTTAATTATTATTTTAATTTCTCTCCCCACCCCCCCATCAATATGTAAGTAAAATATTTATATTATATAATTTCATTTTTCCAATTATTAATTTTTAATTTTTAATTCGCATACATTAACAATTATATTTTCTCTTGTCTTTTCAACAAAATTATATTTATATATTTCCTGTTTCTGTTTTGGTTTTTTTAATTTAAAAATTTAACCAACTCACAACATTCAACATTTTCTCATCATATCATTCACAACAATCAATTCAATTCAATTCAATTCGATTCAATTCGACGTCGTTCAATTATGAATTTATTCTTCATAACATATGTATATACAGAAAAGTAAAATAATAATGAAATGACTTTCTGTTCAAATTGTACAAAAGTTTTCTTCAGTGGAAATTTCCTTTCTTCTTATTGATAGAAAATCAATCCCCAGCCAATTCTGAATGAATTTCATTCAGTAGAAAGTTTTCAATTTATCAGAAAATCATTCCCCAGCCAACTCTGAACAAATTTCCTTAAGTGAAAACTTTTCTATTGATATAGAAAATCAATAAAAAATCGATTTCTGAACCCAATTTCCTTAAGTGAAAACTTTTCTATTGATAGAAAATCAATAAAAAATCCATTACTGAACAAATTTCCCTAAGTAGAAACATTTCTATTCATTGAAAATCATTCGCCATCCCTTTTTTGATCAACTTTCCTTCAGTAGAAAGTTTTCTATTCATTGAAAATCATTCCAAATCCATTTCTGAATACATTTTTCATTAGAAGAAAATTTTCTATTGATAAAAAATCAATCAAAATCCTTTGCTGAACAAAATTTCCTTAAGGGAAAACTTTTCTATTGATAGAACATCAATTAAAAATCGATTTCTGAACGAATTTTCCTTAAGTGAATACTTTTCTATTGATAGAAAATCAATTACACTCCCTTTCTGAACAAAATTTCTTCAGTAGAAAATTTTCTATTCATTGAAAATCAATCAAAATCCATTTCTGAATGAATTTCCTTAAGTATAGAAACATTTCTATTAAATAGAAAATCAATCCTCAGCCAATTCTGAACAAATTTCCTTAAGTAAAAAGTTTTCTATTCATTGAAAATCATTCCAAATCGATTTCGGAATGCATTTTTCTTTAGTAGAATATGTTTCTATTGATATCAAAATCAATTTCAATCCCAATCCCTTCATTTTGCTGCTGCAGCCAAAGAAAAATCTCTATCCTGTGATGAAATCTCTATCTACATCTCTATATTTTCTATATATTGCATTTATTTTATTTAGGATTGCATCCTGTCATTCCATTTGTTTGTATAGTTAATTATTAATGAAATTAAATATAATAATGAATCTGTCTAAATATAATAATGAATTTTAACACAGTTAAAATATGAATAATACTTTTAATAATAATAATAATAATAATGGAAAAAATTTGTTATTCTATACGCAGAGGGGACAAAAAATAAAAAAAAAAATCATTTAGCAATCAAAATATTGATAATAAAATATTCATATATCGTATAATTTTGGTGAATCTATTAAACATATATTTAAAAAAAAAACACAATTACAATTACTACATAGATTTAATTTAATTTTTTTATTTTCATATATTTGTTTTGATTAAATCACGAAATAAAAATTTTGTTAGCCTTGTTTTTTTTTTTTATTTTTTATATATGTCATTCATTCATTCATTCATTTTCCATATACTAAAAAAAATAATAATTTTGCGTTTAATTTTGTTTTGAAATACGTTAATGAAATTAAAAATTTTTATCACACACTTCAAATTTTCAAATAAAAACAATTTGATTTTGGATTATTTGTCTTTGGAATGTGTGTATTTATTTATTTATTTATTTATATATATTTTGGAATTAGGGGGATATTTTCAATAAAAAAAAAAAACAAAAACGTCGTCGTCGTCGTCGTTGTCTTATTCGTCCGTCATCATCGTCTTCGTCTTCGTTTTGTCATTATTAATAATTGTTATTGTTGTTGTGTTTTGATTATGGCATATAAAATATTAATTAATTTTTTTTTTTTTGCAAAGTATCACACAAAGTTTTTTTTTTTTTTTTTGTATTGTAACAGACGACACACAATTTTTTATTTTTTTTCTTCTTTAATATTTATTTAGCACATGCAGAAACAAAATATTTATATACAATATATATATATATATATAACAGAATTGCGACGAATTATATATTTATTATACTACCATATTTATATATATAAATTAATGTTAAGTAAAACGCCGCTTTCTCTCTCAACTAAATAAAAAACTGTATATATCTTTATTAAGGTAAATTTTCTTATATATATATACATATCTTTGATATAAGAAGACGAAGAAGAAGAAGAAAAAGAAGAAGAGACAAGTTTTTGCACTACTTTTTGCACAAAATTATCATATCATATTGTGATGGATGAATGGATTTGTTTTTGGTAGTTCGATTTGGGATTGGTTTTTTATTTGATTAATAGAAAATGTTTTTACTTAAGGAAATTTGTTCAGAAAGGGATTTGGAATGATTTTCAATGAATAGAAAACTTTCTACTGAAGGAAATTTGTTAAGAAAAGGAATTTTGAATGATTTTTCATTAATAGAAAAGTTTCTGCTTAAAGAAAATCAATCAGAAAAGGATTTTGAATGGTTTTTTACTTATCGAAAAGTTTCTGCCGAAATAAAATCGATCACAAAAGGAATTTTGAATGGTTTTTCATTAATAGAAAAGTTTCTGCTTAAAGAAATCGATCAGAAAAGGATTTTGAATGGTTTTTCATTAATAGAAAAATTTCTGCTTTAAAAAAATTCAGTCAGAAATTGATTTTGAAGGATTTTCAATGAATAGAAAACTTTCTACTTAAGGAAATTTGTTCAGAAAGGGATTTTCAATTGATTTTCTATCAATAGAAAAGTTTTCACTTAAGAAATTTCGTTCAGAATTGGCTGGGGATTGATTTACTATTAATAGAAATGTTTCTACTTAAGGAAATTTGTTTAGAAAAAGAATTTTGAATGGTTTTTTACTTATAGAAAAGTTTTTGCTTAAAGAAAATCGATCAGAAAAGGAATTTTGAATGGATTTTTACTTATAGAAAAGTTTCTGCTTAAAGAAAATCAATCAGAAATGGAATTTTGAATGGTTTTTTACTTATAGAAAAGTTTCTGCTTAAAGAAAATCAATCAGAAAAGGATTTTGAATGGTTTTTTACTCATAGAAAAGTTTCTGCTTAAAGAAAATCAATCAGAAATTGAATTTTGAATGGTTTTTTACTTATAGAAAAGTTTCCAGTTAAAGAAAATCGATCAGAAAAGGATTTTGAATGGTGTTTCATTTACAGAATAGTTTCTGCTTAAAGAAAATCAATCAGAAAAGGAATTTTGAATGGTTTTTTATTTATAGAAAAGTTTCTGCTTAAAGAAAATCAATCAGAAAAGGATTTTGAATGGTTTTTTACTCATAGAAAAGTTTCTGCTTAAAGAAAATCAATCAGAAAAGGATATTGAATGGTTTTTTACTTATAGAAAAGTTTCTGCTTAAAGAAAATCAATCAGAAAGGGAATTTTGAATGGTTTTTTATTAATAGAAATGTGTCTACCTAAGGAAATTCCTTCAGAATTGACTGACGATTGATTTTTTTCAATGAATAGAAAACTTTCTACTGAAGAAGAAGGAAATTTGTTCCGAAAAGGGATTGGGATTGATTCTAAATTTCCGTTTTATTTCCGCAATTTCCAGATTCAGAATTGCCCTGAAATTATAATTTAATTGTCTTTTGTCTTTTATCTTTTGTGTAATATTAATAATAACTCTTTGAATTAAAATACAACAATAAATTTTATTTTAAACAAATAAACTGATTTTATAATATTTTAGTTTAGTTTTACATATAAATGCGTATGTATATAATATAAATATGGATGGATGTAAAATTTAAATAAATTTTTATGAATAGCAGAACACACACACAAAACGGATGATGACAAATCAAATATAATAACTAAATATATTTATAGCATATAAAATAAACACATTTTTTTTTTTTTTAAATTGGGATCGCGAGACTGTGTCTTTTCTCTATCTATATATATATACAATATATAAATAAATAAATAAAAAATGTATGTTTATTTGAATATGCGGACGAGATGATTATTTATATTAATAATATAAATATTATGTATTTTATTTTGTGTGTTTGATTATGCAATATTGTGGATGGGCTTATATATATAATATATATATTATGACTAAATGTGATTATTATTATTACATAGTTTCATTTTCTTTTCTTTTTTTTTTTGTTAAATATTTATTTATCAATCTCTTCGGTTGATTTGACAAAATAAATTTTAAATTAAATGCGTGGCGGCGGCGGGGGAAACTTAAAGATTATGTGAAATTTCACAGACAGATTTTTTTTTTTTTTTTTTATAGAAAATTTAATTGTTTTTTTGATTAAATCAAATTTTTTGTTACTATGTTCAATCAATCAATCAATCAATCAATCAATTTTAGAAGAAGAACCACTCAAAAAAAAAAATTACACAATAATTTGTTTTTTTTTTTTGTATTTTAAATATTAAAAAAAAAAACGCACTGCAAACAAATAATAATAAAAAAAAAAACTTCACTTCAAAACTCTTTTATATAAATAAATACGCACAAATCATAAGTATAAGTTTTCAAAACATAAAAGTAACAGAAGAAATATAAATATTATAAAAATTGACAACACACACCCACGTTATCATTTTTTTCAAATGCTTTATATATATTATATAATTCATATCTCTTTATCGTCGTCGTTTGGTCGTCGTCTTTTGTAGTAGCCAATTTATTTTTAATCCAAAGTTTGATTATGTCAAAGAATAAATTAACTTAAATTATTTATAATTTTCAACAAGTGCATTTTTTTATGATATGTTTTTAAAAAAAGAGGAAAAGTTTTTCTGCTTAAGGGAATTCATTCGCAGAAAAGGAATTTTGAATGGTTATTTTACTTATAGAAAAGTTTCTGCTTAAAGAAAATCGATTGGAAATGGAATTTTGAATGGTTTTTTACTTATAGAAAAGTTTTTGCTTAAAGAAAATCGATCAGAAAAGGAATTTTGAATGGTTTTTTACTTATAGAAAAGTTTCTGCTTAAAGAAAATCGATCAGAAAAGGAATTTTGAATGATTTTTTACTTATAGAAAAGTTTCTGCTTAAAGAAAATCGATCAGAAACGGATTTTGAATGGTTTTTTACTTATAGAAAAGTTTCTGCTTAAAGAAAATCGATCAGAAAAGGAATTTTGAATGGTTTTTTATTAATAGAAAAGTTTCTGCTTAAAGAAAATCGATCACAAACGGATTTTGAATGGTTTTTCATTGATAGAAAAGTTTATGCTTAAAGAAAATCGATCAGAAACGGATTTTGAATGGTTTTTTACTTATAGAAAAGTTTCTGCTTAAAGGAAATCGATCAGAAAAGGAATTTTGAATGATTTTTCATTAATAGAAAAGTTTCTGCTTAAAGAAAATCGATCAGAAACGGATTTTGAATGGTTTTTCATTGATAGAAAAGTTTATGCTTAAAGAAAATCAATCAGAAAAGGATTTTGAATGGTTTTTTACTTATAGAAAATGCATTCAAAATTCCAAACAAACAAACAAACAAACATAAAAAAATGCATTCAAATTTACATATAAATTTACATTAAAAATAAAAATTTGTTTAATTTAAAATGCGTGAGCTGCATTTTAATGAGACTCACTCAGTTAAAAAAAAAAACCTCAATTAAAATAATTGTCATCGTTCAATTCAATTCAATTCAATTCAATTCAACCAACAAACCTCTTTCATGATAAAAAACAAAATTAATTCTTTTATTTTTATTTCTTTTTTTTTTATCTTTTTAGTAAACGATTACCTACAAAACAAAACGATTTTTTTTTCTTTTTATTGCAGTATCGATAGACAAAAAAAAACCATTTTTCAATATCAATTTGAATATACAATCAAAACAAACAAAATAAAACAAAAATAAAATGGATCTTATTTTAACAAGAAAAAATGAAGAAAATTTTCAATTATTTACAAATGATTTATTAAATCATCATCAACAACAACAACAACAACAACAACAACATCATTTTCATCATCATCATCATCATCATCATCATGAAATTTATGATGATGATAATAATAATATTTTTAAAAATAATCTAAACAATAATAATAATAATAATAATAATATTATTGATTGTAAAAATAATAATGTTGTTATTGGTGATGGTGGAGGTGGAGGTGGAGGAATTGGTGGAGGAGGAGTTGATGGTCAAACCATTGGTGATGATGAAATGTTAAATAACACCAGAAATGTTGAAAATATTATGGAACAGACAAATTCAAATATTGAACAATTAGAACCAAAACAAAATTCAATATTACAAAAATTTTATAATAAAAAAAATATTTTGGTTACCGGTGGAACAGGTAAATTATTTTATCATTCTTCTTCATTATCAATTTTTCCTTTTATTGCCCATTTTCTATTTACAATTCAAAACAGGTTTTATGGGTAAAATGTTATTGGAAAAATTATTACGTGCTTGCACGGGCATTGAAAATATTTATATGCTTGTAAGACCGAAAAAAGGTAAAGATATTCATACAAGATTGGATGAAATATTCGATGATCAGGTAATCAAAAAAAAAAAACCAATCAAGACCTGTGCTTTTGCTTTGATCATTTTCAAAATTACTTATCCATTTTTTGCGATGATTTAGGTTTATGATAAATTACGTGATCAGGTACCAAAATTTCGTCATAAAATTGTTGCAATACCCGGTGATTGTGCATTAAACGGTTTAGGATTGAAATTAACCGATCGTCAATTGTTAATCGATAATGTTAATGTTATATTTCATGCAGCCGCTACCGTACGTTTTGATGAAAAATTACGTTTAGCCGTTAACATAAATGTTCACGGTACAAAAGAATTATTGAATTTATGTAAAGATATGAAACAATTAGATGTTATGATTCATGTGTCAACGGCCTATTCAAATTGTCATTTACGTTTCATTGAGGAAAAATTCTATAAATATCCATTTCATTTTGATGATTTAAATAAATTAATTGATAAATTGGATGATAAATCATTAGATGAAGTAACGCCAACGTACGTTAATTTTGTATATTTTAATTTGTTTATTTATTGGGAGTATGCATTAATTCGTTACGGTGCGGTGTGTTTATCCGTGACCATATATATATATATATTCATCGTCATTTGAACAAGCTACTGCGTCGCTATTGCTCTAGTCTTTTTCAGTATCATTTGTCATTTGATTGAAAAAAAACGTGGCAGAACCGTGCCATAAGAATGTGTCAGAACCGTGAGATTTTCACGGTTTAAAAAGTGGCGGTGGCGATTTCAACTTATAGAAGACGATGAATCCGCGACCCGAGCGGACCGGAGAAGTTCTTTTTGGAGGGATGGAAATTAAAAAAAAATTGCAGAAAGAAAGATCAAAGGGGCAAAGCAATCTCTTATTTTTTCACAACCGCAAAAAAAAAAATTGATTAATTTGAGCATACTCCCAGCAAAAATTGGTTTTTTACACATTTTTTTTTGATGTTTTTTTTTTTTCATGTTTTTTTTTGCGGTCTTTGCGGTTTCCCATTTTTGTAGAGTTTTAGGTAAATGGCCAAATACGTATGCGTTTACAAAAGCATTAGCCGAAGAAATGATACGATTGAATAGTAATCATTTACCGGTGGGTATGTTTCGTCCGGCCATTGTTACGTCAACGATTAAAGAACCGGTTATCGGTTGGATTGATAATTTATATGGACCAACGGGTGTTGTGGCTGGTGTCGGTACCGGTGTTTTACGTACAATGCATTGTGATAAAGATATTACAGCAAATATTGTACCAGTTGATATGACAGTTAATGCATTAATTGCATCGGCATGGGATGTTGCCGTTAATCATAAAAATCGGTAATTTTTTTTCATACAACAAAAAAAAAAATGTTATTATTTATTAAATCAACCACAATTTCTTATATTTTTTCTTCTTGCGAATAAAGAAATGCTGAAGATATGCCAATTTATAATTATGTATCATCGGTGGAAAATCCATTAACTTGGGGACGATTTACCGAATTGAATATTAAATTTGGTTTTGATTATCCATTTTCAAGTGCCATTTGGTATTTATCATTTCATATGCATAAAACGGCAATGATGAATCGAATTTATATGATATTTTTACATATATTACCGGCAATGCTTATCGATTCATTGGCGATTTGTGTTGGCCAACGTCCGGGCCTACTGAAGGTGTACAAAAAAATACATAAATTTTCAAGTGTTATATCATTTTTTTGTACAAATGAATGGCGATTTACGAATGGAAATGTTCAGAATCTATGGAAAAATTTAAATGAAATGGATCAATCATTGTTTTATTTCAATATGAAAACAATCGATTGGAAAGAATATTCACATCATTATATAAAGGGTATGCGTTTGTATTTGTTCAAAGATGATTTATCAACGGTGGACGCAGCCCGACGAAAATGGAATCGGTAAGGAATCAGTTTAATTTAAAATTTCTCTTCAATATAATATAATAATAATAATAATAATAATTTCTTTTTGATTCGTTAGATTTTATTGGTTACATCAAATGTTAAAAGGATTTTTATTATTTATTGTAATCTATTTGTTATGGTCAACATTTTCATCATATTTTAATCATTTTTTTATTAAAATAAGATAATTTTTTTTTGTATTATTGTTGTTGTTGTTGTTGTTGTTATTGTGAGATAATAATTTTTTAAGATTTTAAGATAAAAATATATTATTTTGTTTTGGGTAAAATTTGAATGAGTTTGCGGCGGCGGCGGCGGCGGAGTTTTCCAAATCATCCACAAAAATGATCATCGCCCAAAAATATAATTAATTTTTTTCTATATTATAATAATAATAATAAATGAATAAATGAATAAATGAAAAAAAAAAAACAACCAACACCAGATCCAAATTCAAGAATTGTATTATTTTTGGGTGTTTTTTTTTTTATCATATTTAGATTTTTTTTTTCTTTTGTTTTTTTTTGCGGGTTTATTATTTTTATTTTTATTAATTAATTCATTCATTTTTTTTTATATATATAAATCAAATATCTCTAAATTTATATATCTATTTTTTAAGTTTAATAAAAAATAATAATAATATAATAAAATAAAAATTAAATAAAAATAAAAATTAACAAAATAAATTTTTAAAAATTGTGTTTGTATTTATTTTGTTTGGGAATTTTTTTATTTTTATGGTAAATATTCGAAGAAATTGGCGGTAGCAGTGGGCAGAGAAAACCAAAAATCAGAGTAAAATTACTGAATTTCCTTAAGCAGAAACTTTTCCATAAGTAAAAAATCATCCAAAATTCCTTTTCTGATTGATTTTCTTTAAGCAGAAACTTTTCTATAAGAAAAAAACCATTAAAAAATTCCTTTTTTGATCGATTTTCATTAAGTAGAAACTTTTCTATTAATGAAAAATCATTCAAAATTCCTTTTTTGATCGATTTTCCTTAAGTAGAAAATTTTCTATAAGTAAAAATCCATTCAAAATTCCTTTTCTGATTGATTTTCCTTAAGCGGAAACTTTTCTATAAGTAAAAAACCATTCAAAATCCGTTTCTGATAGATTTTCTTTAAACCGAAACTGTTCTATAAATGAAAAACCATTCAAAATCCTTTTCTAAATGAATTTCCTTAAGCAGAAACTTTTCTATTAATGAAAAACCATTCAAAATTCCTTTTCTGATCGGTTTTCTTTAAGCAGAAAGTTTTCTATTAATGAAAAACCATTCAAAATTTAATTTCTGATTGATTTTCTTTAAGCAGAAAGTTTTCTATTAATGAAAAACCATTCAAAATTCCTTTTCTGATTGATTTTCTTTAATCAGAAACTTTTCTATAAGTAAAAAACCATTCAAAATTCGTTTCTGATAGATTTTCTTTAAGCAGAAACTTTTCTATAAATGAAAAACCATTCAAAATCCTTTTCTAAATGAATTTCCTTAAGCAGAAAGTTTTCTATTAATGAAAAACCATTCAAAATTCCTTTTCTGATCGATTTTCTTTAAGCAGAAAGTTTTCTATTAATGAAAAACCATTCAAAATTTAATTTCTGATCGATTTTCTTTAAGCGGAAACTTTTCTATAAATGAAAAACCATTCAAAATCCTTTTCTGATCGATTTTCTTTAAGCAGAAACTTTTCTATAAGTATAAAACTATTTAAAATTCCTTTTTTGATCGATTTTCTTTAAGCGTAAACTTTTTTATTAATGAAAAACCATTCAAAATCCTTTTCTCATCGATTTTCTTTAAGCAGAAACTTTTCTATAAGTAAAAAACCCATACAAAATTCTTTTTTGATCGATTTTCCTTAAGCAGAAACTTTTCTATAAGTATAAAATCATTCAAAATTCTATTTCTGATCGATTTTCTTTAAGCAGAAACTTTTCTATAAGTAAAAAACCATTCAAAATTCCTTTTTTTGATCGATTTTCTTTAAGCGGAAACCTTTCTATAAGTAAAAAATCATTCAAAATTCCTTTTCTGATTGATTTTCCTTAAGCGGAAAATTTTCTATTAATGAAAAACCATTCAAAATTCCTTTTTTGATCGATTTTCCTTAAGTAGAAAATTTTCTATAAGTAAAAAACCATTCAAAATCCGTTTCTGATAGATTTTCTTTAAGCAGAAACTTTTCTATAAATGAAAAACCATTCAAAATCCTTTTCTAAATGAATTTCCTGAAGCAGAAACTTTTCTATTAATGAAAAACCATTCAAAATTCCTTTTCCGAATGGATTTCCTTAAGCAGAAACATTTCTATAAGTAAAAAAACCATTCAAAATTCCTTTTCTGATTGATTTTCTTTAAGCAAAAACTTTTCTATTAATGAAAAAACCATTTCCATTTCAATAGAATAATAAATAACAATAATATTAGATAATTAATTAATTTAAAAATTTAATTTCTTCTATTTAATATCTGTTTTTTTGTTTGTTTTTTATTTTTTTTTTATTTAATTTTAAATTTAACAAAAAAAAACAAAAAAGAAGAAAAAAAAAAACTCTATCTCTCTTAAATTCTAAAAATATTACAATTTTTGTGTGTGTGTGTTTGGTTGTGTGATTTGTTATGTTACTTGGGGGGATGTGTATGTATGTATGTATGTATGTATGTGTGTGTGTTTTTTTTTTTACTTTTCTTTCCTCTAACAATTAATTAATTAATTTAATTAAAAATTTATATAATAATATAATATTTATGAATTATTAGTACTTTTTATTTTAATTTAATTTTGTTACTTTGCATTTTTACAATTTAATTGTTTTATTTTTTATTGTATTGTATTGTTTTTTGTTGTTAATCTATTAATTAAAAAAATTTAAAAAATAAATCAATAAAACAAATAAAATTAATAAAAAAAAAAACCCAAACACACACACACACAAAAATATTTATTATTATTATTATTATTATTTTTTTTTTTATTTTTTATTCATTTCACAAGTCCCTTAGGAATATGCGAGGAGCTCAACAACAACAACAAAATTAATTAATTAATTAAATTCTTAATCAAAAAAATTAATAATAATAATAATATAAATACATTCCCAACCACTCCCAACCACTCCCAAACAAACACAAACCCAAACACACCCAAAAAAAAATTTCAATTAAAATTAAATTCAATGTTTTTTTTTGCATTAAAAATCCCCAAATAATTTTTTTCTGTTGTTTTGTTTTGTTTTCCACCACCCCCCATCAAATCACATCACATCATTTTCATGTTTTTCATTGTCCAAGTTTTCAAAATCACCCCCTTAAAAAAAAAAACCAACACACACAAATATCGCAAAACCTAACCTCTAACAGCTACGGACAAACCTAATACAAACGAGAACGTCGTCGTCCAGACATTAGCCCCAGTCGTCAGCCCCAGGACATTATATTATTGCAAGGATTTTCAAAATATTTAATGTCTTCATATATATATATATATATATATATTTTTACTGTTGTCGTCTTCGTCGTCATCGTCGTCATCGTATTTGGCGGTTGGTTCGTTGGTTTTTGTGTGTGTTTGGTCAACAAGGTTTTTTGGTGGTTTGGTTTGTTTGTTTGGTTGGTAATTTTTATTGATTCATTCATTGGTTGGTAATTTTTTATTTAAAAGATGATGGGAAGAGATGATGAGGATTGATTTTGTTTTTGTTTTTTTTTAATTAGGGGAATAATCCCTAATTATTAAAACGGCCGATTTTTTGATAAAATTTCCATTTCATTTCATTTTATTTTACAGAATTTTTCTTTTCTTTTCTTTTCTGTTTTCTGTTTTCTGTTTTCTGTTTTCTTTTATCAATTAATTAATATTATTCAAATTAAACTCTCAAATCTCATTCATTCATTCATTCATTCATCCATCCATTCATCCATCCATCCATTCATCAATCCATCCATCAATCCATCCGAAAAAAAAAAAATAATGGATCTTTCACACGCAAAACACATCGCAAACAAAATTATTTATTGGTCAAAAATTCATCATCAAAATTCTTCAAAAGCCTCAAAATCAAAAAAAAAAAAAAAAACTAACTAACATTTTTTTTTTCTTTTTTATTATAAATATATATATTTTGTTTTTTTAATTTAATTGTATTTTTATTTCCATTAATAAAATTGTTTATTAAATTATTATTAAATTATTAATGAATTATTCCTTTAATTAATTCTTTTTTTTTTCATCATTAATCAAACACGCACAAAAACACACACAAATATTTATTTTTATTTATTTTTTTATAATTACTATTATTATTATTATTATTATTATTATTATTAAAAAAAAAAATATTATTTTAATTTAATTCCTAAGTAAGTTTAAAAACCCATAAGCCACTTAAAAAAAAAAAAAAAAAATTGGTTAATTTCAATAATAAAAACATTATTTTTAATGTGAATTCATTAAAAAAAAAAAAAAAAGTGATTTCTTTTAAAAACAAAACAATAAAAAAAAACAAGGCTTTTTTTTTTCTTTTCTTTTCTTTTCTTTTCTTTATAATTATTATTATTATTATTGCAGGATCCAGGTTTTTCTTCCTGTCTGTCTCTGAAAACCCAAAATGAAAAGGATAATAAAAAACATTTTTTTTTTTTTTTTTAATATTAAGGAGTTGCTGGCGGCGGAACAGCGGCCGCGTGATTGTGTGTGTTTTTTTTTGTTATTATTATTTTATTGATTTTATTATAAGCTGGAGAAAAACAAATAAATAAAAATTGTGAACGGTTAATATTCCGAACTGTACAGAACGGTTTAATATTCCGAATAGTAAAGAACGGTTAATATTCGGAACTGTACAGAACGGTTAATATTCCGCGAACAGATCAGCTAATTTAGGGCGGGTGTGGGTTATTTTATTTATTTTTTTTTTTTTTTTTGGACCAAGAAGACTTAAGAATTAATAAAAATTAATAATAAAAAAGAAAATATTAACAAAGGATTTTTGTTTTTCTTTCTTTTTCATAAATTAAATTAAAATGAATTCGTTTTTTTGTTTGTTTTTCTATTATTTTTGGTGTTTTTTTTTTTTAAAATGTCTTTATTTTTTTTTTTTTTGTTAAATTTATATTTTTAATATTTTATGTAGTAATAAGGCTTGGTGCGCGGCGTTGAACGTTGGATGACGTTTGCATGACGAGGAGGAAGAGGAGAAATAGGACGAGGAGGAAGAGTAAGAGGGTAACAGGAAGTTTTACAGGCAGGATAGTATTTGGTTTTTGGTACTTGGTATTGTATTCTATTCTATCCATTCAGCAGTAAATTAATCAATCAATCAATCAATAGGGAAAATTTTCCAACGCATTTGATCAATAAGGGAAATTTTTTGGCGCATTTATAGGAAATTTTCGTGCGTTTGTAGGAAATTTTCCCGTTTTCTTTTTTGTTTGTTTTCGCACTTCCGTTTCCAATTTCCAATTACCCATCAGAATATTATCAAAAAACAAAAAAAAAATATCGTAAATAAGAGAATTTAATTTTAATAACAAAAATAATAACGAGTATAGTTTTTTTATTGCTTTAATTTTTTTTAATATTATGGTCCTGAAATTCCCCCGTAAGTTTTTAAAACTTTCTGTAACTGTCTGATTCGATCCCTTCATCCTTCCTTCTCTTCCTTCTCTTCCTTCCTTCCCCTCTTCAATCAATCAATCAATCAATCAATCAATCAATCAATCAACTACACCTCAACACATAATTCAATTCAATTCAATTTAATTACTGTGCAAGAGTCCATTTAAAAAAAAAAAAGAAAAAAAAAGCAAATAAATTATTATTATTATTTGATCTTCTTCACCACTTCAATCATCATCATCGAGAACTAAACACACAACAAAAACACATATAATAACAATTAAAAATTACGACGACATCAACAACAAAAATAAGAACATCAACAAGACAACATCAACAATAAGAACATCAACAACATCAACAACTACATCATCAACAATATAAACTACAAACTACTAATAATCATAATCATAATAATAATAATAATTTTTATTATTTAAAAAGAAAAAAAAACAAAGAAAAAACTATTATTAAAAATATTTGAATAAAAATTAAAAATTAAAAAAAAAACCCCCAATTTTTAAGTGTTAAAAAACAAAACAGAGGTTTTTTTTTTTATTTAAATTAATTAATTAATTAATTAATTAATTATTTGCAAATTTTTGTTTTGTTTTATTTTGTTTTTTTTTAAATTTTTAGTACTTTTGTTTTATGTTGTTTTTATTTTATTTTTTAGATTTTTAAAAAAGTATATTTATTTTTTTTTTTAAATTAAATTATTAACCCAATGAAGGAAAATCATGTTCATCATCAACTTTTGGTGCATTCTTATGTGGTGTATTAGCCATTGTGGGTGGTTTTCGTTGTCTACCACCATCCTAAATGTTGTTTTATTATTATTTTTTTGAATTTTTTTTTTGAATAATTAAAAAACCAAAGAAATAAATAAAAAAATGAAGAAATAAACAAAAAAAAAATAAATAAATTAAAAAAAATTAAAAAATCAATAGAAAAATAATAGAAAAAAAATTATAAAACAATCAATAATTTGATTTTTAAATAATGGAAGTTTTTTGAAGATGAATGATTGATTAATGAAGATTAAGTGGATTTTGAAGGATTTTCTATCTATAAAAAATCTCCCACTTCAAGGAAATTCATTTAGAAATCGATTTTGAATGATTTTCTGTCAATAGAAAAGTTTCCACTTCAAGGAAATTCATTTAGAAATGGATTTTGAATGATTTTCTATTAATGAATAAGGAAAATCGATCAGAAAAGGAATTTTGAATGGTTTTTTACTTATAGAAAAGTTTCTGCTTAAAGAAAATCAATCAGAAAAGGAATTTTGAATGGTTTTTTACTTATAGAAAAGTTTTTGCTTAAAGAAAATCGATCAGAAAAGGAATTTTGAATGGTTTTTTACTTATAGAAAAGTTTCTGCTTAAAGAAAATCGATCAGAAAAGGATTTTGTATGGTTTTTTACTTATAAAAAAGTTTCTGCTTAAAGGAAATCGAACAGAAAAGGAATTTTGAATGGTTTTTCATTAATAGAAATCTTTTTGATTAAAGAAAATCGATTGAAAAGGGAATTTTGAATGGTTTTTCATTAATAGAAAAGTTTCTGCTTAAAGAAAATCGATCAGAAAAGGAATTTTGAGTGGTTTTTTACTTATTGAAAAGTTTCTGTTTAAGGAAATTGATTTAGAAAAGGAATTTTTAATGATTTTGAATGATTTTTATTAATAGAAAATTTTCCACTTAAAGAAATTCGTTCAGAAATGGATTTTGAATGATTTTCAATGAAAAGAAAATTTTCTACTTAAAGAAATTCATTTAGAAATGGATTTTGAACGATTTTCTATCGATAGAAAATTTTCCACTTAAAGAAATTCATTTAGAAATGGATTTTGAATGATTTTCTGTCAATAGAAAACTTTCTACTTAAGAAAATTCATTCAGAAATCGAATGAGGACAGTTAATTTATTAACCAAATCAATTGGGGGGGGGAGGATTTTCTATTCAACACATAAACAACTTCACTACTTCCAATTACAAAAATCAAATTAAAAAAAAACTAAATTAAAAAAAAAAAAACTAATAAAACCAAAAAACCATAATAAAAAAAAAAAAATTAATATTTTACATTATCTCGTTGATTTTCACCACGGCGTCTTGATTTATTATCACCACCGCCACCACCGCCACCAAAACCACCTGCCATATTGCCAGAACGACGTTCAGGTTTATTATTATTATTATTATTATTATCATTTGATCTAGCAACGGGACCGGTACCTCCAACACCAACACCACCACCACCACCAGAAACACCCACCGATTGTTCATTTAGATTACGTTCTTGTAAAACATTATTATTATTATTATTATTATTATTACGTGGATTCATCTTGACCGATTGTTGACCAGTTTCTGCATTATTATTATTATTATTATTATTTGAAATTGATTTTTCACCAGTACCATTTAATGCAATATAATTTGAAGCATTTAATGCATCATCAGTTGATGATGACGAACCAAAACGACCACCACCACCGCCGCCACCACCACTATTACGTGGCAATCCCATGTTACGTCCACGTCCAGCACCACGACCTCTACCACCACGACCACCTAATCCACCGCCACCACCACCACCACCACGACGTCCATCATTAAAATGAAATTCAATATCCAATATATGTTTTTGACGATTTGCACGTTGTATTACCGTTCCTTGATCTAAATCCTCTTCACCATTTTCAAATTCCTATAAAAATGGGATAAAAACAAAATTTTATTTTATTGTATAAAGGGTTTTTATGTCATTTTTTTTTAAATTTCTTTTACTTTATTCTTTCGACTTTGTAATGCATGCATTTTTGTCCATTGTGATGTATCTTCACCTTCACCAGGTTTACGTATATTAAATTGTGGTTTTGCTCTAGCAATTTGCTGAGCTTTATATTCATCTAATGTTATTTTTTTAGCCTCATCATCTTGTAATTGTTGTTGTTGAAGGGCAGCTGCATCGGAAGCCGATGAATTACCACCACCACCACCACCATCTTTATTATTATTATTATCTGTTGATTTATCACCATCAGATAAATCATTTGGTTTGCCTGAATCTCGATTGTTATTATTATTGCTATTATCAGCATCACTATTATAATCACCACCATTCTTTTGTCGATTAAAATCTTCAATATCTTGTTTATGAGTACCCCAATTATGAGCACCACCACCTTCACGTTTATCAATTGATTTAACACCAGTTTTATCAGATCCCGATTGACGATCAAATGCACGTTTTGTTGAACGTTGTCCACCGTTACCATCACCAAAACCACGTTTACCACCACCACCACCACCACCACCATAATTTCCACCACCACCACCGCTACCACCACCACCACCACCACCACCACCACCAACATATGGACCATTATTTATACGTTTTTGATGTAAACGATCATCACGTAATTCTGTATTACCACCACCTGAACTATTACCAGACAAATTATGAATATTTCCATCACGATCATTATAATTCGTTGATTGGCGATTATTATTATAATTACCACCACCGCCACCACCACGATTCTGACGATAATCCGGACCACCACCACCACGTTGTGGTTTTTCATCGTAAACGGTTTGATGTAAATCTATACGGTATTTTTTTTGGATTATTATAACAACATAATAATAGAAATCAATTGTGACAACAACTCGTAAAGTGCGAAGGGAATTGAGGGAAAACTACATTAGAAAATGTTTAGCCAAATATTTTGATGAGTTGAAACAGTGAAATAAAAAAAAAAACACAGAACAATTCCATTCATTTTTCTTCTTATACGATTATCATCTAAAGATATTTATACCACACACACACACACACACACACGCCGTGCCGCCATCATCCATCTAGATTTTTTTTCTTTCTTTTATATACACGATGTCCCAGTGTATTAACTGTCATAATTTCCAAACCGTTCAAGTTAGAATAAAAAATAGATACTCTATGAATAGGTAATTAAATTACCGTTAATTTTGCTCGGGATACATTTTTTCGTATCTAGTCCCCGTTTGGAGTTATTCTAGCTTGAATGGTTTGGAAAACAGAGCTCAAAAAACCAGCTCTGGGAGAGGTTTTGGAGGTTTGGTGGTTTGGTTTAGTAGAACTGGCGGGCTCTCACAGCAAAGCAAAGCACAAAACTATTTATAATTTGATGATGAAGGTACCAAAAAAAAAAAAAGAAGAAGTAGAAGAAGAAGCAAATAACGAAATTAAATTGCCGGTGAAATTTGAATTGGATTTTTCGTCTTTATCTGTATTATTTAAAATTTAAATATACTATTTAAAAATAACTATTTTTTCATCATTTTTTTTTTTAGTATTTTTTTTAGAGTATTTGCGCTATTTTTATTTTTTCTTATAGTTTCTTAATTTTATTATGGAATGGTGATGATGATGATGAGGTATTGGACGGGTGGGGAGAGATAGAGGATTGGTGTTTGTGTGTTTGTATATTCAGTGTTGGGTAATTCCAAAAAAATAATCCGAAATGATGATGATTGATGATAAAGAGCACATTTTAGTTGAATTTCTACTACGAAAAATAAAACACACAGATTATTTTTTCGATTGAAAAATTTTATGATTTTTACACTTTTTTCTTTTACATTTCCATATGTTTTTTTATTTGTTTCTTTACGCGCCGTAAATACGAAGATCATTTATGTTAAAGAAGAACAAACAAACACCAAAAAAAAATATTTATAAAATAAAACAGACAGACAGACAAACAGACAGATAGACAGACATATAAAAGATAGACAGAGCCAAAAAACAACCTTAAAAAAATCATCATCTTCATCATCATCATCATCATTAAATCCACCCACTCACCTTTTTTTTCTTTTCATAAATAAATATATTTTAATAATAATTTTTTTGTGGACAAAATAAAAAAAAAACACAGAAAACTAAAATGTGTCTGAGTTGATTTGCTGTTGTTATAATAATATGAATTTCCCCTGGGGGGACGGTGGGTTGGTTGGTTGGTTGGTTGGTTGGGTGGATGGGTGGTTTGGTGATGGGAACCATCCATCCATCCATCCATCCATCCATCCATCCAACAAACCATTCATTCATTGATTCTTCGTCGATTTCATTACATAAATCCACAGAAATTTTAAATAATTATATTTTTGCGAATATTTCATCAATCAATCAAACAAACAGAAGAATATTTAAAAAAAAATTTTCAAGAAAATGCAATTGTCAAATCGAATGATGATAAGGAGGAGGAGGAGGAAGAGGTGAGACGCTTTTAGGTCGAATCGATGAGATAAGAAGGTACGAGGTTCACTCACCAGGTTCAATCATATCATATATATATATTTATATATATGGAAGTGTTTATTAGGATTATTAGGTAACTGCTTAAGTAAGCGATCGTGTGTGTGACTGTCGTCGGTCTGTGTGTTTGTCTGATTAAATACACAATAAAAAAAAAAAAATCCTTGAGCCATTTTTTTTTTTTTAAGTCGTTTTTAACTTCTTTTTGTTTTTTTTTTACAAACATATTTATTTGATATATGGAAAATGGAAAAAATGAAAAATGTTGTTGTACTACAGACTACAGATTAAAAAAAAAAAAAGATTAAATCATCTTTTTGAATTATCCACACGCAAAGCAACGCACATACACACATTTCTATACACAATAATCCACCGCACACAAAAACAAATACGCGCTCAGTCATCAACGCACACACACACAAACACACAAATTCAAACGCACAGCTTATATATTGTTGTTTGTGGACTTAAAGGTTTTTATGTGTGTGTTTGTTGTTGTGTGTGCGTAAATAAATGTTTTTCGCGCCGCACAACCGAACCAATGCTAATTAATATATATATATATAAGAATTCAGCAAGAAAGAAATAAAAAAAAAACTCGATTGATAAAGAAAATTTAATCAAAAAAAAAAAAAAAACTGGATTTTACACACTAAAAATAAATCCACACAAACATCCATATACAAACATACAAAATTCTGCGGCGGAACCGTCATCATTTCGTTCGTTCATTCGTTCGTCGTCGGCGGCCACAAAAAAAAAACCACATGGCGGGAAAAGGAACAACACAGCGAAAAAAAAGAAAAAAAAAAAACTCTCAAAGAACTAAAACTCTTAGATTTTTATAGATTGAGATTGATTCCGAATCCAAAACAAAAAAACAAAAAGAAAAACTAAACCAAAACTTACTACTTTCTGATTCGACAAATGGAAGAAGTGGATTACCACGTAATGCTGTAGTTTTTTGTTGTTGTTGTTGACCACCACCAGCAGTTCCCGTTGTTGTTCCACCATTCAAATTATTTTTACCAGTTTGATTTGAGGCAGTACCTTTACCTACTGCTCCAGCTCCAGTTGTTGCCGATGTTCCAGTTAAATTATTATTATTATTATTATTATTGTTTGCCTGACCAGTAATTTTCTTTTGTTTTGTTGTTGTTGTTACGGTCGCATTATTTATATTTACATTTGCCATTCCAGTTCCAGTTTTAACATTTTTAACAGCTGTTGTTGTTCCGGTTCGTTGTTTTGCCGCCGATGATGATGCCGTCGTTGCCGCCGCCGTCGTTGTTGTCGTTGTCTTCATCAATTCATTACCGCCAATATTTTCCACATCATCGTCCAAATAAAATAAATCATATCGATTTGTGGTGCCAATACCGTACGCACTTTCCATAATGAACTTTAAAAAATGTGTTTTAAATTCAATTCAATTCAATTCAATTCAATTCAATTTTTTTTTCGCCTCTGAAGGGTTCTTCTTTCGCTTTTGCTCTGATTTAGCGGTTTTTTTTTTAGGTGTGTATTTCAGCAAAACGACGATAACGTTGATAATGCTGATGCTGATGATGACGTTTTATTTTAATTGATTTAAATAATAATAATTTTGGATGTATTAATTTTATAATAATTTTTTTAATATTTTTACGGCTCCTTCGCCTTTCAATCACCACACACATTCACGTTCTTTTATGATAAAAACGTTTTTTTTTTTTTTAAATGGAAAAAAAATCAAATAAAATTATTTATAGATGAGAAATGAGAAATGAAATGAAAAAAAAAAAACCAAAAACACAAAATTCACAAATAAAGAAATAAAGAAATAATCGCGTTATTTTCAATTTTTAGTATTTTTTTTAAAAAAAAAAAACACACACACACACACACAATCGAAGGCTATAAAACTAAATGAGATATTGACTGACTGACTGATGTGGACTGAGACTGAGACTGAAACTGAAACTGAAACTGACTATATGCCGAGTGTTTTGATCGAAATCGATGGATTTAAATGGTTTTTTTGCATGCGGAAATACGGGATAGCGTTCGCGAGTTCGCACAGGTCGATCGACTTCGACTTCAACACGGCACGGCAAGGCAAGGCAAGATAAATTACGGGGTGGTGGTGGTGGTGGGTGATGATTGGCTAAAGAATGAATGAATGAAAAACAATTTTTATGTTTGTGTGTGTGTGTTTTTTTCTATAAAAATAGAAAATTTTATAAAGAAAAAAATCTATATGTGTGGATTGTTGTTGGTAAGGTAAAAAAAAAAAAAAAATGCGAATTAATTTTAAAGAAAAAAAAACCCTCCGAAAAAAACCCCGAAAAAAAAACACCACCACAAAAAATTTAAAATTAAAAATTAATTAAATGGAAAAATTCGGAAAAAACAAACTAATAATAAATTGATTTTTTACTTTTTTCTTTTCCGCGAGTTTCAGTTTTTTTTTTGTTCTGTATTTTATTTCTGTTTTTTTTTTTCGTTTTTTTATCTATATTTTTTACGCACGCACAATAAAATGACCGTGTCACAACGCAAAACGAACTAGTTTTACTACTACTTCTGCTTTCTGCTGCTGATGCCAAAAAGGAAATAAAAATTGAATGAGACAAAAAAAAATCTATAATAATTATTTATAATATCAATAGATTTGTTTGATGGTGCTATTGCTATTGCTATTGCTATTGCTGTTGCTAGTTGCTTGACTTGCTGCTTGACGACTACTATACGTAACGAATACCAACAATATACATGCAATAACGACACGGACATGGACAGCAACAACGACAACGACGACAACGACACGGACAACGACCATGGGATCATTTTTATTTTTATTTTATATTGAAATCTTTTCAAATTTCATTAAATCAATTGCCATCGAATTGTGGGTTCAGAAACTGTACAAAATCAAACTTGGTGTAGGTTTTCAAAATTAACACACACTCATTCTGTTCTATTTATATAAAATGCCCCAATCACCTTGAAATTTCCCGCTGCTTTCACTTATTTCATAAAACAATAAATGCTTCAAATGTTCTAATGTTCATATCAAAAAATATTTCCGTTATTTCAGAAACCCAAACAGAGAGAGAGAGAGAGAAAGAGATCGTGCTCTGTTGCCTGCTCTAGGTGTACCTCTCAGGTTACACAAGCATTTTAAAATCTCCGGGTTAGAGGCAGAATTAAAAGGTGGTCCCTAGTCCCTACCCTATGTCAGAGAGACTAGTTTAAAAAAAAAAACCAAACAATCGTCAGCACCGATGCAGATGCCGGCGCCGATGTCTTAGCCCCAATCATCAGACCCGTTCTTTATACTGGAAAAGATTTTGATAGTTTTTTTTTTTTCCACACAAAGAAACAAGTAAAAATATTAATATGACGACGACGACGACGACGACGACGACGAGGACGAGGACAACAAGAATTTATTTATTTATTTATATATATATAGATTATTTTTTAAAAATAGTTTATTATTATGATTGTGTTGGTTGGTATTATTATTATTATTATTATGATTGTGTGTTTTTTTGTACACCTTTTAATTTATTTTATAGCAAAAAAATATAATATATAGCTCAGCTCTCCTTTGCCCCATTCATCAATCAATCATTAATCAATCATCAATCAATCATCAATCAATCATCAATCAATCATCAATCAATCATCAATCAATCATCAATCAATCATCAATCAATCATCAATCAATCATCAATCAATCATCAATCAATCATCAATCAATCATCAATCAATCATCAATCAATCATCAATCAATCATCAATCAATCATCAATCAATCATCAATCAATCATCAATCAATCATCAATCAATCATCAATCAATCATCAATCAATCATCAATCAATCATCAATCAATCATCAATCAATCATCAATCAATCAATCATCAATTCTATTAATAGCATATAAAATATAGAAGAAAAGAAAAAACAACATAACACAAAATCACAGAGCAGCACATCCCAAAGGTAACATAAAATATAGTATAGTATATATTATATCTAGTTTTAAATGCTTAATAAGTCCCCCAGTCCAATCCCATTACTTTAACAGACGAAAACTATATAGACCTGTACTACAGACTAAACAACTCTAGAGACCAAAAGATCCCAATCAAAGAAAACTGATTCAGAAATTTTGGATTTTAAATGATTTTCTATGGATAAAAATAAATTTTCTACTTAAGGAAATTTGATTAGAAAAGGAGATTTTGAATGATTTTCAATCAATAAGAAATTTTCAATTGAAGGAAATTTGATCAGAAACCGCTCTTTGAATGATTTTCCATTAATAGAAAAGTTCACATTGAAGAAAATTCATTCAGAAATAGATTTTGAATGGGTTTCAATGGATCAATAAGAAATTTTCTATTGAAGGAAATTTGATTAGAAACCTCTCTTTGATTGATTGATTTTCCATTAATAGAAAATTTTTCTTTGAAGAACAAAAAAAAAAAAAACAAGAAACAATATTGGGAATTATCAAAAGTATGGACGGACGGACGGTTCCTGCTGACGGTTACTTGAAACTTCTAAAGGTTTTTTTTTTATTAAATAAAACTTATCTTGAAACGTCTCTCTTGAATAAGATTCTGTTTGAATTTCCCTAACGCGCCGCGGTATTCTGATATTTATTGAAGGACTACAATCAACTTTGTTGAGAATCCTTTAAATTTTTTGAATACCCTTTTTCATTATTCAATGCACACAATGCGGTGCTAATGTGCGAAAACGCAAACGCTAAAGATGACGACCGAAGACGACAATTTTGAATTTGAAGAACATAGCCAGACAACGATAAAGACAAATTGAAAAAAAAAACAATAAAAAGATTAAATTACAATAAATGTTTTTTACTAATATATTATTTCATAAAGATTGTTTCGCACAGTGTGTGTTTCGACTGCGTTTTTAGTATATTTTAAAGTTTTTTTTTTTCATTTTCTTCAGTATTGTGGGGGCAGCAATCGCATAATATCTCTATAGTAGAGTATTTTACTATATATAAATATTGTTTTTTGTTGGGTGAAGTGAGTAAAGTGAGTAGATGAGGTTCAATTCAATTCAACAATAATAATAATATTGTAAAGTGAGTGTACGACAGTCAGTACGACAGCAAACAACAAAAAAATAAAAAAAAAAAAAAGTGATTTTGATCACATGATTTTTTAAAAAAAATCAAAAACAAATTGTTGATTAATTAATTTCTACCATCTTCATCTCATCTCATAATAGATTAATTACAATAATAATAATTAAAAGCAATCAATAATCAATAAAAAATGCGTTATATGCTTGGTTATACATTCACCGGAACACTCGTTACCGTTTCAACAATATTAAGTAAGTATAAGTTTTTCACATTTCCTATTTCCCATTAACTATAACTAATTAATTGTTTTACGTTTTGATGATCTCCAAACAAAGTCAACAAAAAAAACAAACGAAAACAAAACAAACAAACAAAAACTAAAACTAAACTATCCTTAAATTGCCCGGATATTACCGGATTATTGGAAACAAATGGTTTTTTTTTTTTTGAGATCATGTGATTGTTTTTTTTTTTTTATGATTTAATAAACCCCTCAAAAATCAACCACCCCCCCATGCATGCATGCAAAATAAAACAATTAACATATCTTATATTTATATCTACCATATATTTTTAAATTGGGATATGATATTTGAGGTGAGTGCGAATGTGTATGTGTGTTTGTGTTGTGTGTGATTACGATTATTTTTTCTGTAATCTCGTGATATTATGAAAAAAAAAAAATAAAAATAAAAATAAATAAAATCAATAAAATCAATTTTGAAAGGATAAATAGAAAAATTAATGTGCAAGTTTCGAAATTAATAAAATAAAATGAGTTTTTTTTTTTGGTTATTTGAATGATTTTCCCAGTTGAAGGAAAAGAGGATTTTGAATGGTTTTCTATCAATAAAAAAATTTTCAACTTAAGGAAATTTGATTAGAAATTGATTTTGAATGGTTTTCTATCAATAAAAAAATTTTCTATTGAAGGAAATGTGATCAGAAACCTCTGAAGATTGATTTTCTACCTATAGAAAATTTTCCACTTAAGAAAAATTGTTCAGAAACCTCGTAAGATTCATTTTCTATTAATAGAAAATTTTCCACTGAAGAAAAATTGTTCAGAAACCTTTCAAGATTCAATTTCTATCAATAGAAAATTTTCCACTTAAGAAAAATTGTTCAGAAACCTTTCAAGATTCATTTTCTATCTATAGAAAATTTTCCACTTAAGAAAAATTGTTCAGAAACCTCTGCAGATTGATTTTACATTAATAGAAAATTTTCCACTTAAGAAAGGTTGTTCAGAAACCTTTTAAGATTGATTTTCTACCAATAGGAAATTTTCCACTTAAGAAAAATTGTTCAGAAACCTTTTGAGATTCATTTTCTTTCTATAGAAAATTTTCCACTGAAGAAAAGTTGCTTAGAAACCTCTTAAGATTGATATTCTATCGATAGAAAATTTTTCATGGAAGAAAAGATGTTCAGAAACCTCTTAAGATTGATTTTCTATCAATAGAAAATTTTCCACTCATTCAGAAATGGATTGAAATTGATTTTCTATTATTAATTTTTTTTTATTATTTTTTAATCATATTTTTACAGTCCTCTATCATGTGCTAACGGGTAAAGGCGAACGGGTTAGCGTTGGTTGGTTTTTAGAAGAAACATCACCGTATATGTGGGCAACAATTGGTATTGGTTTATCCGTTGCATTATCAGTTGTTGGAGCTGCTTTGTAAGTTTTGTTTTGTTGATAAAAAAAAAACATAAACTCATTAGAGTTTTTTTTTCATTTCCATATATTTAAATATTTAAATATTTAAATATATATATATATAGAGGAATTCATACGACAGGTGTTAGTATTGTTGGCGGTGGTGTTAAAGCTCCACGTATTAAAACAAAAAATTTAATATCTGTTATTTTTTGTGAAGCTGTTGCTATTTACGGTTTAATTACTGCCATTGTATTATCCGGTTTATTAGAGGTAAGTTTTTTATTTGATTTGATTTTGGGTTATTAATAAATTAATTAATAATTTATTTATTTTTCAAAAAATAGGTATTTGTAACCGGTGAATTAACAGAGGTAATTCATAGTAATAATTGGACCGGTGGTTATGTTATGTTTGGTGCCGGTTTAGCCGTTGGTTTAGTCAATTTATTTTGTGGTTTAGCCGTTGGTATTGTCGGTTCCGGTGCAGCCCTTGCCGATGCCGCCAATTCCAATTTATTTGTTAAAATATTAATTGTTGAAATTTTCGGTTCGGCCATCGGTCTATTTGGATTGATCGTTGGCATTTATATGACATCAAAAGTTAAAATGGGTGATAAGGAATAAATAACAAACAAAAAAGAAGAAGAAGAAGAAAAAGAAGAAGAAGAAGAAGAAGAAGAAGAAGTGATTTGAGGACGACGATGATGATGTAAGGATTAGTATTTTTTTTAGGTGTATTTTATAATAATAATAAAAACAAAAATGAATAGATAATTAAAAAAAAGTAAAAGACGCACGCACACACAAAAAATTAATAACGACAGAGACGAGATGAGACCAAAAAAAAAAAAAACTATTTTTATTATTATTATTATTATTATTATTATAGAAAAATTGGAATGTTTTGTAAATTTGTAAATAATTTTTTTTGTTAAATATTTTGCTATATGAACCGTTTAAGTATTATTAAATAATGATGATGATAAAGATAATTTATGATGATGATTGGTATTTTGTATTAACTTTATCATTTGATTTATAATCAACAATATACATTCCAAAAAAAAAAAAATCAATCAAAATAATTCCCTCCCTCCTTCTATATCCTTTTTTACAAAATCCAAAAATATATAAATGATTGTTATATTTAAATTAAGATAAAATTTTAACTATATTTTAACTAAAAATAAAGATGTTATTTTCAAAATGAAATACAAAAATATTAACTGTTTTTTTTTTTTTAATTAGATTTTAAATAGACAAAAACAGGGTTCTGGAGGAAATGCCGTTGAAGGAAAAGAGGATTTTTAATGAGTTTTCTCCAATGTATAGAAAAATTTTCTACTTAAAATTGTTCAGAAACCTTTTAAGATTGATTTTTCATTAATCAGAAAATTTTCCACTGAAGAAAAATTGTTCAGAAACCTCTCAAGATTGATTTTCTACCGATAGAAAATTTTCTACTTAAGAAAAATTGTTCAGAAACCTCTCAAGATTGATTTTCTACCGATAGAAAATTTTCTACTTAAGAAAAATTGTTCAGAAACCTCTTAAGATTGATTTTCTACCGATAGAAAATTTTCTACTACAGAAAAATTGTTCAGAAACCTCTCAAGATTGATTTTCTATCAATAGAAAATTTTCCACTGAAGAAAAATTGTTCAGAAACCTTTCAAGATTGATTTTCTATCAATAGAAAATTTTCCACTTAAGAAAAATTGTTCAGAAACCTTTCAAGATTGATTTTCTATCAATAGAAAATTTTCCACTTAAGAAAAATTGTTCAGAAACCTTTCAAGATTGATTTTCTATCAATAGAAAATTTTCCACTTAAGAAAAATTGTTCAGAAACCTTTCAAGATTGATTTTCTATCCATAGAAAATTTTCCACTGAAGAAAAGTTGTTCAGAAACCTTTCAAGATTCATTTTCTATCAATAGAAAATTTTCCACTGAAGAAAAATTGTTCAGAAACCTTTCAAGATTCATTTTCGATCAATAGAAAATTTTTCACTGAAGAAAAATTGTTCAAAAACCTCTCAAGACTCAAGAATTTTGATTCTGAATTGAAGAATTTTGTTACCCTTGTGATGATTTCGCTTTACACACACACACACACACAAACACGGTTCAATTCAAATACATTAATTCATTTTATTTTTGATTCTTTCCTATTTTGAATCATCACAATCATTTAAAACGAGATATACAAAAGAATTTCAATTTCAATTTAAAAATAAAAAAACGAAAAGACGAAGCTTGGTATTTTAGTTATTTAACAGCAGTAGATTATTTATTTGGTATTTTTGCCTATTGAGAATTTTTTTTATAAGAATTTGTGTGTGTGTGTGTGTTTGAAAAGTTGTTAAAAGGAACGATATAAAAATAAAAAAAAATCGTATGATAGAAAAACGTGCCTAATTCAATGTTATTTTTATAGTCGCGTCATTTTTTTTTTTTTTTGCTAGTTTTTTTTTGTATCATCATCATCATACAAAAAAAAAAAACGATAGACATTCTGATGAAAACTATTTAATACTAATAGAAGAAATAGAAAAAGAAATACGACGACGACGACGACGACGACGTCAACAATGACCACCACAAGAAGACATTCATCGCGATAAAGGTGATAATATAAATAAAAGACTAAAAAAGTCACACCATAAGAAAGAAAAAAGAAAAGAAAAAAAAACACCTCCACAAACACAAACCTCGCAAAAAAAATAAAAAAATAATTAAAAGCAATAATACAAAGAATTTTTTTTTAATGTTTTTTTTTTTATATTTTTTTGGTGATACAAAAAAAAAAGAAGAAGTAAACACAACAAAATTGAATTATTGAATACGTTTTTCATTTTCGTTTTAAACTCATAATTGATGATAAATTTCCAAAAAAAAATGTGTTATTGATTTAATTTTATGTGGATTTTTATTGAATAAAATTAAATTAAATTTGTAAAAATAAAGTCGGGGGGTTTTCAGTTTTGAATTCATATATATAAAAAAGAGAAAAAAAAAAAGCCACCCCTGCAGCGGACTGCAGTTAAAAAAACAATCAATAATACAAATCAAATCAAATCAAACCAAAAACAAAAAAAAAACCATCAACATTTTATTTTTGTTTCTCAACAAATAATGCAGCAGAAATTGTAAATTTTTTTTATTATGTAATTAATTAAAAACAAATAAATAATCAAAAAAAAAAAAAAAGACAAATATAAAAATAATTGCTGTAGAAGACGACAACGTGGAAGACGACGACGACGACGACGACGACGTGTGTTTCAGCATTCAATTAAAATTAAAGAACTCATTTTCCTAATATATAACATATATAGAAATTTTAGTGGACGACGAGATGGATCCAACAATAACAATGCAAACGATAACAAATGATAATAATCAAAATTTAACCACCATTGGTTTAATACAACAATTATCAATAAAATTGGATGTATCTGAACCGGCATTACGTTTATTACTTTCCGTATTATTTGGTATGTGTGTTTTATTTTTAATTTTTTTGTGTTGTTTGATTTTGAATGATTTTGAATGATTTTCAATGAATAGAAAATTTTCTACTTAAGAAAAATTGTTCAGAAACCTTTGAAGATTGATTTTCTACCGATAGAAAATTTTCCACTTAAGAAAAATTGTTCAGAAACCTCTTGAGATTGATTTTTCATTAATAGAAAATTTTCCACTGAAGAAAAATTGTTTAGAAACCTCTTTAGATTGATTTTCTACCTATAGAAAATTTTCTACTTAAGAAAAATTGTTCAGAAACCTCTGGAGATTGATTTTCTACCGATAGAAAATTTTCCACTTAACAAAAATTGTTCAGAAACCTCTCAAGATTGATTTTCTATCAATAGAAAATTTTCCACTGAAGAAAAATTGTTCAGAAACCTCTGGAGATTGATTTTCTACCGATAGAAAATTTTCCACTTAAGAAAAATTGTTCAGAAACCTCTTAAGATTCATTTTCTATCGATAAAACAATTTTCCACTTAAGAAAAATTCTATTTTTTGTTTTAATTTCTCAATTTTCAGGATATCCGATAGCAATTTTTTATCGTCAATTTATTTACCATAATCCATCAAAATTTAAAAATCAATTGTATTTAATGGGATGTGGTTTAGCGATATGTATTTTTAATTATGGATGGGATTTTTATCATAGTTTAATAGCAATTACCATAACATATTTATTGGTAAATTTTATCGATAGCAGTAAATGGATTATGATTTCAAATTTTATATTTCATATGGGTTATCTATTGATTGGCTATTATTTTACGGGCACCGAAACATATGATATAAAATGGACAATGCCACATTGTGTACTGGTGTTACGTTTAATTGGATTGGCATTTGATGTGGCCGATGGTAAACGACCATTGGCCAAGCTGTCTGCGGAACAACAAAAAGCCCATTTGGTGGTGCCACCAAATCTATTAGAAATTGCATCATTTACCTATTTTCCAGCTAGTGTTTTAGTTGGACCACAATTTCCCTATTATCGATATCGTAAATTTTTAGATAAAGAATTTTCAAAATATCAACAGAATTTCCATTATGGAATGAAACGTTTTGCTTTTGGTATTTTATATTTGGCAATCAATCAAATTGGTTCAATGTTTATAAATGATCAATATTTATTATCGGATGAATACAATCGATTGGGAATTGTTTATAAATTATTTTTATTGGGATGTTGGGGACGTTTATCTTTATATAAATATATATCATGTTGGTTGTTGTCCGAGGGTTGTGCCGCTTGTTTTGGTAAATGGATAAATCACTTTGTTATATTAGTATTTTTAGTTACTGAATTATTTTTTTTTGTGTTGTCAATATATATAAATAGGATTAACATTTGTCGGTGTTAAGGAGAATGGAGTGACAGAAGATTGGTCAGCTTGTGCCAATATAAAATTGGCAAAATTTGAATTGTCCGGTAAATTTCAACATTACGTTGAATCATTTAATGTGAATACAAATCATTGGATTGCCGAATACATTTATAAACGATTGAAATTTTTGGGTAATCGATATTTAAGTCACATGGGAGCCTTATTCTTTTTGGCCATTTGGCATGGTTTTCACAGTGGTTATTATGCATGCTTTTTAATGGAATTTATTGTGATAAATTTTGAACGTGAGGTGAGTTTGCTCTATGATTTAACTACCAACCAACCAATCCTAATTAATATGTATAAATATTATTTTATATTATTTTTTTTTCAGATACAATCGGCATTGATGGCAAACGAATCATTTGTAAAATTCAGTGAACATCTCTTGATAAAACCATTAATATTTTTAATATTACGAGTTTATGCATTCGTTGGCATGGGTTGGTGTTTAATACCATTCATATTTTTAACGTATCCTCAATGGTTACATGTATTTTCAACGGTACATTACTTGGGATTAATTTGTTTTGTGCCATATCCATTATATAAATTTCTAATACAAATGGTTTTACCACCAACAAAAACCAAAAAACAATAAATTAAATTAATGAATTTTGGGGGGCGGCGACGACGATGGCGGCGGTGGCGGTGATAAGAGAAGAAATAGAAGAAGTTTAGTGGCCCAAAAACTATCGCAACGGATCAGAAAACAAAATACAAGATGATATTCTATTCCTGTATGTTATCATAATGTTTTTTTTTTAACTATAATAAAAATTACTCTGTCAATTTATTCATAATTAATTTCTTTATAGCTTAATTATTATTTTAATTTATTCATTCATCAATCAATCATTTATTTATAATATCGAACTAATCTCTTCAAAAAAAAAAAAAAAAATAATAGTTTTTTTTTTTTTTTGTTTTCACTTCATTTTAGTAAAATTTACCCAAAACAATTTAAAAATAAATTACTTATTTAAATGAGTATATAAAAAAAAAATAGTAAATTTAATAAAATTACAAATTTCATAAAATTAAATAATAGAAAATTTGTATAGTGATAAAAATTATTTTTTATTTGATAAAAATAAAATTTATATAGAAATGTTTTTTGTCAATTATTTTTTAAGGATCAAGAAGGGATTGGGATTGCGTTTTTCATTAATAGAAATGTTTTCCACTTAAGAAAAATTGTTCAGAAACCTCTTAAGGATCATTTTCTAGCTATAGAAAATTTTCCACTGAAGAAAAATTGTTCAGAAACCTCTTAAGATTGCGTTTTTCATTAATAGAAAATTTTCCACTTAAGAAAAATTGTTCAGAATCCTTTTAAGATTGATTTTCTATCGATAGAAAATTTTCTACTTAAGAAAAATTGTTCAGAAACCTCTTTAAATTGATTTTCTATCAATAGAAAATTTTCCACTGAAGAAAAGTTGTTCAGAAACCTTTCAAGATTGATTTTCTACCTATAGAAAATTTTCCACTTAAGAAAAATTGTTCAGAAACCTCTCAAGATTGATTTTCTACCTATAGAAAATTTTCCACTTAAGAAAAATTGTTCAGAAACCTCTCAAGATTCCATTTCTATTTATAGAAAATTTTCCACTTAAGAAAAATTGTTCAGAAACCTTTCAAGATTGATTTTTCATTAATAGAAAATTTTCCACTTAAGAAAAATTGTTCAGAAACCTCTAAAGATTCATTTTCTATCCATAAAACATTTTCCACTTAAGAAAAATTGTTCAGAAACCTCTTTAAATTGATTTTCTATCAATAGAAAATTTCCTACTTAAGAAAAATTGTTCAGAAACCCTTCAAGATTCATTTTCTATCTATAGAAAATTTTTCACCAGAAGAAATTTCTATCAGAAATTGAATTCTGACAGATCTCACGACATTACGTACTATTTTAACTAGTAAAAACCAACACTTTATGTATATTATTGTTTTACATATATATATATTTATGCAACGATGACAACACGACATATTTTTATTTACTGTTCTCTATATATATATATTCTATTATATATAAAAAAAAAATAATAAAGGCCGAAAGATTCACAATAACATTTCAATATGTAATTTTTTTTTAACAATCGCTTTAATCAATCGCTTCTTTGAATCGCATCTTTCTCTGAATGATTTTTTTTGTCTGTATACCATTCAAAATTTATACCAAAATTCAATTTATCCATGGGAATAATAATTCATATTCATATATAGGAAAGGAGGAAATGAATTGATTTTTTTTTTTGTTTTGCTGATTGAAAACCAAAAAAAAACCAAAAGTTTTAGTTTTGGGTTGCGAGAAAAGTCACGTAAACGTTTCATCGTTTTTTGTATTTTTATTTTTTTGCGTTATGTCATCAATGTCATATCGATCGACCGACGTCATCCCTGCACGATTTTTTTTTTTTTCGTTTTGGATTTCGTTCAATTTCGTTTCACGTTTCGCGTCATCCATCACACACACACAAACACACACACACACAATCATTTTCAATATATTTCAATAAAAAAAATAATTATATAAAAAAAAAGGCAGCAGCAATTAAAAATAAAATGTGCTTTAAATTTTATTATTATAATATAAATTCAAGAAAATAATTTTAATTATCAATTAGGTAAAACTAAAGTTAAAGTAAAGTTAAAGTAAAAACAGAAGAAAATTGTAAATTGTATTTGTAATAATACGAAAAGAAAAATTAAAAAAAAAAACATAAGATTTTTTTTTTTCTGTAATTACTATTTGATGAATTAAAATTGAATTGAATTGAATTGTGTCGTGTATTAAATAATCGTCGAGTACGGATTTATTTTTTTGTGTGTGTGTTTTTTTTTGTTTTTTTGTTTTAGTTATTTTCCAATCAAATAATAAAAATTAATTCCAAGCAAAAGAAAAGTTAGTGGGTAAATAATTCAATTGATTTGATAATTTTATTTGATTTTTTGTTTTTTTTTTTTTAAAAAACATCCCAAAAAAAACCCTCTTTTTTTTTTTTTTTGGTTTGTTTTGTTTTGTTAATCATCAGGCCTTTTTTCTTATACTTATTTTTTTTTTTTTTTGTATTTTCCCACACATCATTTATTTATTTATTTATTCATTCATTCATTCATTCATTTATATTATTCAGGGCACCCAGCACACAGCAAAATTAAAAAAAAAAAAAAATCGAACGAAAGAACAAAAAAAATAATTATATAAGGAAATTTCCATAAAACAATTATTTTATAATAATAATAATACAACAAAAAAAATCATCATCGTCGTCGTGGTCGTGTTAAATAAAAAACAAAAAAAAAAACAAAAAATAGAAGGCAGAGAAGAAGCAAAACATAAAAAAAAAACAGAAGTTTTTTGTTATTAATCAAAACTGTTAAAATCAAAATAAATCTTTTCAAAAAAAAAAAAAAATGTCTACATCAAAATCATTATTCGATTACGATGAAGAATCACATTCAACAAAATTGGCCAGAAAAGCACGTAATGATCCATTTATGCCAATTGGTGAGTAGAATTAAATAATAAATAGAATTAAGAATTAACAATATAGAAAAAACAAATACCCCCCATAAGCTAATAATAATAAATTCCTAATTACCCCAAATAATTTTTAAAAAAAAATATAATAACAAAATTAGTTAGGAAATTAAGAAACAGAAAAATTTTGTTTTCATCAGAATATTTAAAAAAAAAAAAATATATATTAGTAAGAAAAAGTTTCCTCCGTGTGGGTTGGGTTGGGTTTGGTTTTTTTTTTGTTGATGTTTGTTTGGTTACAGAATATAGTTTAAGTGTGTTTTATTGTTGTTTTACGTGACAAAATTCACAAATTTCCGTCATATCATATCAGAGGAGGGAGTTTTGTGTTTAATTTATTTTGTATTGTAATAGAACAGAATGTATTTTTGCGATTTTGATTATGATTTTAATTGGAAATTGAATTGAATTTGATTTGTGAATGTGATCCCGATTTATTTATTGTGATGATGACGATGACGACGATGACGATAAAATTTACATATAGTCAAAAAAAATCAATATAGGAATATCAATAATATTCAAATAACCTTTAAACAACGGTCGGTTTTTTTTTTTTTTTTTGTGATATTATAAAATATATAAGTAATTTTTTTCTTTGTTTGGTTTAGTTTTTTTTTTATATTGAAGTAAAAAAAAAGAGAGAGAATTAAACTATAAAGTAAAAATATTCAATGTCACTGAACAACAACAACAATAAAAATATAATTATAGTAAAATTACATAAAACAAAAATTATCTATAATTAAAAAAATTATAAACGTAATAGAAAATAAAAAAAATAAATCGTGCAATTTTATCGCAATGTCATCTAAAGGTGTTTATGTATTTTTGTATTTGTACAGAACAGAATATTAATATTAATTAATTAATTAATTAATTAATAATATATATATATATATATATATATATATATATATAAATAAAATTTATTTATTTTTAATTAATGGAAATGTTCCAAGAATATAAGGAAATAACCGTGCTCGTTCAATATCTCTATAGCATTCAATCGCGTTTCGATTTTTTGATGATTTATTGCAATTATTTTTAATGAATGAATGAATGAATGCATTTTTTCAATGATTTATTTATAATTTTTTTTTGTTTTTAATGTGAGAAAGGAAATCTATTTTTCTTCTTAAACCATAAATCGTCGCTAGGCATTTCCTTTTAAGGATTTTTTTTTTATAGTAAAAGATTTTGAATGATTTTTTGTCTGAATATAGAAACTGCTCCTTATGGTGAGCCTCGCTGGGAGTCAAATTTAAAAATAAAATAAATAATAAATAAATAGAAACTGCATTTTCTACTGAAGGAAATTCAATCAGAAAACGATTTTCTCTCTTTCTATTAAACCCATGAATTGAATTGAATTCGATTCAATTTGTTGATGTTGATGTGATTGATTTGATTTGATTTGATTTGAATTGATAATTGAATTGTTAATTGAATTGATTGAATTCGATTGAGTTTGATTGGTTGGTTGGTTGGTTGGTTGGTGATGATGGAAAAAAAATAGAAAATTTTCCACTTAAGAAAAATTGATCAGAAACCTCTTAAGATTGATCTTCTACCTATAGAAAATTTTCTACTTAAGAAAAGTTGCTTAGAAACCTCTCAAGATTGATTTTCTACCGATAGAAAATTTTCTACTTAAGAAAAATTGTTCAGAAACCTCTTAAAATTGATTTTTCATTAATAGAAAATTTTCCACTTAAGAAAAATTGTTCAGAAACCTCTCAAGATTGATTTTTCATTAACAGAAAATCTTTCACTGAAGAAAAATTGTTCAGAAACCTCTTTAGATTGATTTTCTACCTATAGAAAATTTTCCACTTAAGAAAAATTGTTCAGAAACCTCTTGAGATTGATTTTCTATCAATAGAAAATTTTCCATTGAAGAAAAATTGTTCAGAAACCTCTCAAGATTGATTTTCTATCCATAGAAAATTTTCCACTTAAGAAAAATTGTTCAGAAACCTCTTAAGATTCAATTTTTCATTGATAGAAAATTTTCTACTTAAGAAAAATTGTTCAGAAACCTCTCAAGATTGATTTTCTACCTATAGAAAATTTTCCACTTAAGAAAAATTGTTCAGAAACCTTTTAAGATTGATTTTCATAACCATAGAAAATGAATTTTGATTGAATTTGATTGAGTTTGTTTGTTTGTTTGTTTGGGTTTAAAAGTGATCAAAAGTGGTGGTGGTGGTGGTGATGGAAAAAAATCTATATATATATTTTTTTTTATTGTATAATTAAGCTAAAAAATATTTTATAACTTCGCCCAGTCCCCCATATCAATTCGTCTATAAATAAATATTTATATATAAAATTAAAATAAATAAATTTTATTTTTTTTTATTCTCTGGTTTTGTTTTTGGCCAATCCCAACAATTACCCGCCGCCTTCCTCCCCTCCCCCCGCAAAAAATCCTCACAACCTTTTTCGTGCCAAAAAAAAAAAAAAATTGAAATCAAATCAAATCCAAACAAAACCAAACAAAAAATTATAAAAATTTTATATCAAAAAAAAATATTGTTTTAAATATAATATAAAAAAAAAAATAAAAAAATTTACCCACAAAAATCATTCTCCTGAACAAAAAAAAAACATTTAACACATGAACCGTAACTGAACTGAACTGAACCGACTAACCGACACATTCGAAATAAATTCAAAACAATCAATTAATCAATCAATCAATCAATCAATCCATAAACCAAAAAAAATTTCTATTTAACAACCATTAAAAAAAAATATTACAAACAGATTAAAAACTAACAAATTATATAACAAAAAAAAAACCAACAACGACGACGACCTCCACGAAGACAACAACGTGAAAAGAATATACAAAACAAAAAAAAAACAATTCAATTATAGATTCAATAATGGAATTCAATGGAATTTCGACTTCAACGACTAGGACTACAGCAGCTGATGATTCTTCTGCTGTCGTTGCTGTCGTAGCTGCTAAAGAAGTAACCAAAGACCAAAAATCCGTAGAAAATCAGAAAAATTCAATATTCAATATCAATCATAAATTACTTCTATTGAAATTACCAATAATGAATAAATTATTAATGGATAAAAATAGACAATCAAAATCAATAACCACATCATCATCTGAAGAACAAGAAGATGGAGATGATGGAGATGGAGATGGAGAACCAAAAGACGTAAACAAAAAGCGTAAAAGAAAACGAAAATTAATGGCTGCTAAACGAAAATTCTTAAAATTATATAAACAAAACAAAATTATTAAAATAAAAGAAACCCAGAAATCTCAATCTACTGAATCAACACAATACGACGAAGAAGATAGTTCGGAATCATCACCACCATTATTATTTTTAAAATCGTCGAATCGTCATCGTGGTCTGTCACCGTCTGCATTCAGTAAATATTCATATTCAAAGATTCGAAATTGCCGTCGTCGTCGAACGTCAACTGTAACAGCAACAGAAGCAAAAGCTGTTACAGCTGTTACAACTACAACTACAGCACCGATTGATGATGATAGAATATTATTACCGCCACCAAAAATGTTACCCACACCCACACCATCATCATTAGCATCACCGGCCACAGTAACAACCACCATCATAACACCACCAAGAATACGTATGCGACGACGTCAATCATTATTTCCCGTTGATTCACCCGATTATTATGATCCAATACCACCACCACCACCACCACCACCACCAGCTCCACCATCACCATCAACACCTTTACCAACATCTTCTGTACAATTACCAGTAACAATCAAATCTTTCATAATACCACCGATGGCATTAGCCATACCTGGTGGAATTCCACGTAAATCAATTCAACAACACTGTCATGGTCAAGGTACATCATCAATCGGTATTTATGATTCTTCCCATACCCAGTCAAATCCAGTCAAATCTCAAGAAATTCAGGGTAAATCCCAGGAAATAAATCAACATACATTGAAAATTCAAGGCATTCCCATAGAATCTAACCAACCATCTGTAAATGTGAATGTAAATGATGACGGATCAGCAAACAATCAAATAACGACCAATAATGACAAATTGACCAATAATAAAACAAAAATAATTGAAAGGAAAAAAAAATATCATAAAAAATTAAATAAAAAAACCAAAAAGAAAATACAAAAAGAAGATTCATCATTGATTGATTCATCAAATTCCAAACAAATTCCAATCGCATCACAATCATTAAATTTTAATTCATCATCATCATCAAATGGTCTTCAAATGAAAGAATGTAAAAAACAAAAATCAGTAATTGAAGTACGTTCAATTGATCCAGAAACATTATTTGAAAAAAATAATTCGCAATCTACAGAAGGTACTCAAAGTATTTTTCCTCTTGTTAACGATGAATCGGCTATGCATTTACCTGCTGAGAATCAACAATCCTTAACTCATAATCAATTGGCAGCATTACATTTAAAAAAATTAAATGATAAATTATTAGATTTACGTGGTAAATGTCGAAAATATAATAATCATCGTCGTCATTTAAACAATTCAAACGATAAATCATCAAAATTAAAAATGGAAATCAGTCGGCGGATGCCACAAATCGATGATTGGCTATTAAATGAATCCCCGATTGTTGTATTGAATGAAAAAACCGATCCAAAATTGGATATTTCACATATGGGACGACGTTATCATTGGTATTTAAGAGGTGGTCCAAGTAAATTACTTATGAATAAAATGGAACGTCATCGTGAACGTCAATCAATTTATAATTTTCAAAATTTTGGTATTCATCGAGAATGGTTACAAAATTTATTGTTATCCAGTGATTGTTCATTAGACAGTACAGACAGTAGTGATGATAACAATTTAAAATCATCATCATCCTCTTCGTCGTCATCATCGTCATCCTCTTCGTCATCATCTAAAAAGAATTTATTATCGGCGGCAAGAGTAACAGGAGAAATTCCATCATCATCATCTGCATCATCTTCAAGGACCATCATGGATAAACAATCAATGATCAATGATCGTGAATATCGTAAAAAACATAAATCCTATCAAAAACAATTTGATCATCATATTGAATATGAGAATTCGACGAAAAACATGGGCGACAATAAAACATTATCGAAAATTTTTAATCGTCATGTAAATATGTCAAAAATCCGTCAGCAATATTATCGTGATCCATTGAATAAACAATACGGTTATTATGGTGCTGATTTATTACGATTACGTGATGATGATGGCGATGATGGCGATGATGGGATTGAGGATGAGGATGATCATCATAACGCACACAAACGAACTGTTTTTCAACATTTAAATGGTTTAAATGAAAATGTACCTGAAAATTTTATTAACAAAATTGGAACTCAACAATCGCCGGCGTCATTGTCCACATCATTCAATAAACGCGTTGATTTTTTATTCAATAATAATAATCGTAAAAATAATAATAATAATAGTAACCATTGGTATAATTGTAATGATGATTGTGATGATGATGATGAATTAAATGAAATGGAAATGGAAGCTGTAAATGAATTGGATCCATTAGATGAAGTATTAGATGATGTACCGGATTTGGATCAATTAAATAGTGATGATGATTCAATTGTTTATGGAAATGTGGATGATGATGACGATGACGATGAAGATTTGGAGGAAAATTTAAATGATATTCAAACGGCCGCGGCAACCGCTTCATCAGCGACAGTCTCATCATCCGCCACAACATCAGCGACAATAAAAGAATTTGAAAACTTCGAAGTTGTTGATAATGAAGAAATGAATATGGATTTTAATGATTTACCGATGATGACCGATGACAACAAATGGAATGATATTTCTTATTCTTATTGTCAAACGATTTCTAAATATCATAAAAATCGGATAAAAAAAACAATGAATTCAAAGGAAAAGGAAGAATTTCCCAATGGGAAAAGAAATTCAAAGGAAAAGGAAGAATTTCCCAACGGGAAAAGGAAGAGTAAAAGTAAAAGAAAAAGGAAATTTATTAATAATGAAAATTTTAATCCCCAAGAAAATATGGAAATGGAAAGTAATAAATCAACAACAGCAACAACAGTTACAAATAATGAAATTGTTGATAAAATCAATGATGAATTTTTTGATTTTTATGAAAAACGTTTATATCGTCCATTAGATTGTTCATCACCATCACCGTCCCAATCGTCCAAATCCCAATCTCAATCCTCTGAGGACGAACAGTCAAATGACGATGAAGAAACGGAGATTGATATTGAAACGTTTAATGGTACAAATTCAAATTTGTATTTACATCCAATTGAAAGTGATAATGAATCAAATTTTCCTCAATCAACATCAACAACAACATCAACATCAACATCAGACGATGACGATGATGACAGTGATGATGTTGATGTTGATTTCAATACAAATAAAAAACGGACATCATCAACTTCTTCATTATCTGCATCATCAAACGATTCTGATTCTAATTCAAAATCCACATCGTCATCTGCATCATCATCATCAACAACAACAGAGGATGATGAAAAATTGAAAGAAAATGAAAGGAAAAGGGCAATCAATGAACATCGAATGAATATGGCAAATGTTTATGAAGGAGAAAGTGATGATTGTCATAAAGATATTGATATCGATGATGATGATGATGATGAAGATGATTTTGATGCTGATGATGTTGGTGGTTCATTGGACAATCGTAATAAATATGGAATTTGTGTATCACCAGAACCACCAAAAGAATTACCGCAAACGATGATTGGCAATAATAAACAACGGAACAATCGGAACAATCACAAAAAAAAACGTAAACGTAAACGTAAACATCATGATAATTTAATTAAACCACCGGCGGGAAAGGAAAAAGGAAAGAAACAAACGATACTACGAGATTTTTTTGAATCAATAAATAACAACGATAAAGATAACGATGATGATCAAGATGATAAGGATGATGATTTATCAAATGTATGTAAAGATTTTAATAATCCAGCATTGACAACTGGGACAGTTACGGCCACAACCAATGAAAATCCAATCGATATTGATGATAGCATAAGCAGCAGCAATAGTAGCTTATGTAATATGTCCGTATCCGATTATAAAAGTCAATTTAATGATGATTCTTTACAATTGTTAATAAATAATTTTAGTACAAAAAAACATCATCATCGAAATGCAATCATCATCAATTCAGATACAGATTTAGATGATGAATTTGATAAAATATGGCAAGAACATATTAAAGAAAAACGACGATTTAAATCAAATAAGGATAGTGATGATGATCAGGATCAGGATGATCAGGATGGTGATGATGATGATAGTGAAGAAGATGATAAAGAAAAATTCAAAACAATCACCGAAGAAGAAGTCGAATTAAAAACTACCCCCTATAATTTTCTATCAAATAATTTACTACAATTAGATCCGGCATTTTACCAAGAATTATTAAAAGAATGTTCAGCCGATGATATTTTAGATTGTTTAAAGTATTTAAATGCCTATGATAAAGTGAAAAATTTAACTGAATATCAAATAAAACCAAAAGAATTTCTTAATCATACGGAATACTGGGAATATAAAAGTCAACATAATCAAATAAAATCATCTGCAGATTCATCATCTGAATTGTCCGATGATACAACAACGTCAAATGTATCAAAACAATCAATGAATAAATTCGAAAAACATTTGAATCAATTAAAAAATGATATCGAAATGAAAGAATCGTTAGATTTGGAAAGTAAGAAAAAAATTAAAAAACGTCGTCCTCCGTCAACGGTACGTAAACGTAAAGCAAATGTGGCTGTTGTTACTACTGCAGATGCTGACGGACAATCAGAATCACTTCAAGGATCAGCCGATGGTCAATTACCATCAATTATCGAATCACCGACAACGATGATTGTTGTGGAAACCCCACCCCACCACCACACCAACGAAACTACAAAAACGAAACCAAAACGACAACGACGTAAAAAATCAGAAATATTAGCCGAAAAAATGATGAAAAAAAATACGGATACGGATGAAATTAAACAACAACAACAACAACCAGAACCAGTGATAAAGAAAAAAAAATTATCGAAAAAAGCGTTAAAGCAGCAGCAACAACAAGCGCAAGAACAACTACAACAGAATCAAATGTTAATGGCAAATAATAATAATGGTAATGGTTTTATAGCAGCAGCTCCGTTAATTGATTTTCATCCGTCTCCTCCTTGTCCTCCGGCTCCACCTCCTCCTCCTCATGGGTTTTTGTTAGCAATGGAAGCGGTGGAATCATCAACAACAACACCGCAACCATCACAACCACAACCACAATCACCATCAATACAACAGCAGTTACCATCAACTCAATTACCATTGCCATTGCCATTGCTACAAACCTCATCATCATCATCGCTACTGCCGTTACCGTTATCATTACCGTTATCACCACTATCAGTAAATGTTCTGATGATGAAAAATGAACCGTTTGTAATGGAATGTGGATCACCACATTCATTTTTATCACCATTACAATTACAATCGCCTAATCCTATTAATAACAATCAATGGACCAACAATCATTTATTATCACCATTTTTATTATCATCAACATCATCATCCACATCAACATCATTATCATTATCACAATTTTCACCATCATTGATATATTCTTCAACACATTTACCATTACATTTCAATCAATATGGCACAACATGGCCAATGTTACCATCACCATCCGAATATACAATAACAGCAGAAATTGTTGAGAAATTAACGGAACCCAACGCAATGGGAATTGGAATTGAAATGGCAATGTTAACTCAAAATTCATTACCATTATTAATGCCAACTACAACTACAATGACGACAATGACGACGACAACAATGACAATGCCTCCTGTGACAACAACAATGACAATACCTCCTGTGACCATGACGACAATGTTACCAAATACAATTGGGATAACGCCAAAGAAAAAAATATCAACAACAGCTGGCCGTGGACGAGGTGCACCCGGATATAAACGTCAACGTCGTCGTATTACTCCTGGTCCACAATTACAAGTACAAGTACAATCTACGCCATCGCTTCAAGACACATCAACGAGTACGAGTACCAGTACGAGTACGAATAGTACACCAACACAACAAACATCAATAATTGATTTATCAATAATTGGTGGTGTTGCAATTGGTGTTTTACCACAAATCGATGATCAATTCCAGTCAACACCAATTGACGCTCATCTACCAAACACTAAAATTGCGTTATCAACTGAACAACAATCAATCAAAGAATTGTCAATGATTAATGATGAAATAACGGTAATTACACCGAAAATAGCAGAGACAATCGATGGTGAGGGAACGCCAATAACGCCAATAACAGTATGTCAAATGGTAAATGAAAACAACAATAACAGTGAAATGATGGCAACGGATATTACCACAATGATTTTGGATAAAAGACCATTAGCAATCGAAACAACAACAGAATCATTAATCTCATCTCGTCATCGTGTCTGGCAATATTTGGTGAAAAAAGAAATGATAAAAATGCAACGGCAAAAATCAATACAACACAAGGATTTAATGCAACAATCAAAACGTTGCGCTAATATTTGTCAAAAATTTCAACGACAACGGGCAATTCATTCACAAAAAATCCAGAAAGATTCAATTTGGCGAGCACGTAAATTAACACGTGAATATCAATTGTATTGGAAGCGATACGAACGAATGGAACGTGATTGGCGACGTCGTTGTGAACGCCGAGCGGAAGAACAACGAAAAATCGATATTGAATTAATGGAAGTGCGACGACAACAAAGAAAATTAAATTTTTTAATAACACAAACAGAATTGTATGCCCATTTTATGTCACGTAAATTATTGACAATGAATAATAATAATAATTCTGGTCCGACAGCAATAGGAACAAATAATAATAATGACAATGACAATCCTGCTGCTGGTGGTGATGATAATGATGAAAATGAACGTTTACGTATTTTAAATCAATTGGATGAATCCATAACGGAAATTGACACAGATAGTAATAATACATCAATGACAATGATGCCTATGACGACGCCAGATAACGTTGATCAATCAATCCATAATAAATCGGAAATTATCAGTGATAGTAACAATCAACAGTCACCAACACCATCAACATCATCATCATCATCACCATTATCATCAACATCGCCGCCATTATCCAGTATTACAAAAGGTGATACTTTTGGAAAACGTTTAATTGGTACAAATGGTAAAAATTTAGCCATTATCGTTTCGGATGGTAATCGATTATCATCGGATAAAATGGCAACAGCCACTGCAAAACTATTACAAATTAATTGCGTTAGTCGTAATTTAAATCGAAATAAATCGTCGTCCATCGTAAATAATAATAATAATAATAATAGACAATCGATAATGGACCAGCAACAACAACCACAACAACAAATTATGCCAACAGAAAAACAAATTGATTATTATAATGTTGATGAAATGAAATTATTAGCTGAATTTAATGCAAATAAAGCAATTGAAATGGAATCACAGCGAACAAAACAATTTGATGAGGTAATCAAAGAACAAAAAAAATGTTTAGAATCATCCCAATCAATTAAAATTGCTAATGACATGACTGAAGAACCATCAGATGATAAACCATCAGAATCCGAAGAAGAAGAAGAACAAATGGAAAATCATCAATTCCAAGCAGAACATACACAAAAAACCCCGACAATATTCCGTGGCACTTTAAAATCATATCAATTAAAGGGTATGCTTTGGCTGGCCAATTTATACAATCAAGGTATTAGCGGAATACTGGCCGATGAAATGGGTTTAGGTAAAACGGTCCAATCAATAGCATTTTTATGTTACATTGCCGAGTATTTACGGGTATGGGGTCCATTTCTGATAATTGCACCCGCGTCAACGCTGCACAATTGGCAACAGGAAATGTCACGTTTTGTGCCGACCTTTAAAGTTGTTCCCTATTGGGGTTCACCCACCGAACGTCGTATATTACGTCAATTTTGGGAACAAAAAGATTTACATACACGTGATGCATCATTTCATGTTGTGATCACAAGTTATCAATTAATTTGTACCGATTATAAATATTTTAATCGTATAAAATGGCAATATATGATATTGGATGAAGCCCAAGCTATTAAATCACAATCATCACAACGTTGGAAAATGCTATTGGATTTCAATTGTCGTAATCGATTGCTGTTAAGCGGTACACCAATACAAAATAGTATGACTGAATTATGGTCATTATTACATTTTATAATGCCAACGTTGTTCGATTCACACGAAGAATTTACCGAATGGTTTTCCAAAGACATTGAAAATCACATTGAAAATCGTACGGGTGTTGATGCACGACAAATGTCACGGTTACACATGATATTGAAACCGTTTATGTTGCGTCGCATTAAACGTGATGTGGAAATGGAACTATCGGAAAAAATTGAAATTTTACTGTATTGTCCGTTGACGGAACGTCAAAAACTATTGTATTCCAAATTAAAACAAAATATACACATTGAAGATTTGATACAATTTACGACGGCAGCGATACAGACAACGAGTACATCATCACTGCCGTCGCCGTCCCAGCCGTCGTCGGTAAGAAATAATACGGAAACTGAAGGTTTTCCATTAATGTCATCATCGACGACGACGATGATGATGAATGAATTTGAAGATGAAGATGAAGAAGATGAAGATATCAACAATGAAATTGATGAATTAGAAAATGAAGACGATCAAGATAAAGATCAAGATCAAGAATCTGCATCATCTGCTGCATCATCATCATCATCACCGATTGATTTAAATCCAAAACATTTAAATCATCATCATCATAAATTAACAGCAACAAATACATCATCATCATCATCATCATCATCAACACAACTATTAAATTTAGTTATGCAATTTCGTAAAGTTTGTAATCATCCGGATTTATTTGAAAGGCGTCAGGTTCATACACCCACCACTCTATTAAATGTACGTGAATATAAAATTGCACGATTAGTTTACGGGCTACGAGATGAATTAATTGGCGGTCAATCGGGAGGAGGCCGGGTCAACGGTCAACGATCAAAACAATATTTATTTGATAATCAATTTTCAATATGGAAATGTGAAAATATTTTCCAAACAATATTGAAAAAACAATTTATTTGCCAACCAAGAAATTTAAATGAATCGGATGATGAGGATGATGTGGATGTGGATGTGGATAATGATGAAGAAAATCAACAACAATCAACAACAACACCAGTTATTGATGATGAAATTGAAGTCGCCATCAAAGCCAACAAATCAACCTCAGAACCTCAGAAAAAATTACGAAAACAACCAAATTATAGTAAAATTTTTCAAATTGATGAATGTCGTCGGGAAACCAATTACATAAATAATTGTTTTTCATTCATTCATTTGATTAATTTCAATCCAATGAATTTAGAACGTTTATATTTAAAAAGTTTTGTATATTTTTTTTTACAATTAATTGATGATCAACGACAAATGAAACTATTAAAATATCGTAAATTATGGTGGAGTAAAAATACAATTGATGATGATTCAGTCATCTCATTGTCAGAGGCAATCGAAGAAACGGAGGAAACAACAACGGAACAACGGATGGATACAAAAATGGAATTGGAAAACGCAATACAATTAAATAAAATTCGTATGCGTAAATATCAAAATATGAAATTAAAAACAATTCTATTCGAACCAACAATTGATAATAATTTACATTTAAATTTATCATCAAAAATTTATCATAATTTTGAATCAGTTGATGATGATGATGATTCAGATGATGATGATTTAGATGCAGATAATCCGTGGTCAAATTTATTATTTACAAAACAAATAAAATCTCATCAATATAAATTTGATACAATTAAAATTCATTCACAATCGGAAACCGTAGAACATCGATTAAAGCGTCAACAGTATTTGAGATTAAAAAAAAGAGCTGGCGTTCCCATCGTTGAAAATGATGATGAAGATCAAGAAGATGAAGATGAGGAGGATGATGACATGGACGACGACGACGACGACGACGAAGATGATGATATTAATTTTGATGAAGACAACGATGATGATGATGATGATGTTGATGAGGATGAGGATGTTGATGTTGATGTAGGGACTAATTTAACACAACAAAACAATAACAAACAACAACAACAAACAACATTAATTAACAATTATCTAAAAAAACCAATACGTCGATATTATTCAATAATGGCACGTTTACAAATGCCACGTTTTTTAGTAAATTGTTGTAAAACAAAAATATTATGTAATACACCGATAGTGTATTGTATGGGAACGCGTCGAGCCGCCATCGAACAGAATCGTATTTATTGTGGTCAATATTTTAATGACTGTATGACGGCAAACAATTTTTTAAATGATCAATCAGATCAATTACATAATCGTCTATTGAGTCGGGCCATTAAAAAAACTTATCCTCATATGGGTTATGATGGTAATTTTGGTGATAATGCTAATGATAATGATAATTATGCGACAGGGACGGCTATGACAAATGGCGGTAATGGTAATGGTGGCGTTAATTGGACAATGATTAAAATACCGGATAAACAAACACTGATATCCGATTCGGGTAAATTAACCGTATTGGATGGACTATTGAAACGGCTACGGGCAAACGGTCATCGAGTTCTTATCTATTCACAAATGACAAAAGTCATTGATATCCTGGAACAGTACATGTCCTATCGTCGATATTCATATCAACGATTGGATGGTAGTAGTAAATTATCGGCACGTCGTGATATGGTTGCTGATTTTCAAACACGTACCGATATATTTGTATTTCTATTGTCAACGCGTGCCGGTGGTTTGGGTATTAATTTAACAGCAGCCGATACGGTAATTTTTTATGATTCCGATTGGAATCCAACCGTTGATCAACAGGCAATGGATCGTGCTCATCGTTTAGGTCAAACAAAACAAGTTACCGTTTATCGTTTAATTTGTAAGGATACCATTGAAGAACGGATAATGGCAAGGGCACAGGAAAAAAGTGAAATTCAACGGATGGTCATTACCGGAACACAAAATCGACATGGTAAATTGGTTATGGATCAAATGGTGGATGTTGCTGCTTCTGATTTATTAAAACCAAAAGAAGTTGTTTCATTGTTATTGGACGACGAGGAAATTGAACAAAAATATCGTCAAAAAACAGAAGAACGTCGTCGTATGATGATGAATGGTCAACAACAACAGAAAATTAATGATCCCTCATCTTGTGATATACGAAATACTTCTAATAATAATATTGATATTGAAAACTTTCATCATCATGGGATTGATCATCATCACGACGATGATGACGATGATGACAAAGAACGGAACAAACAACGACGTGAAGAAGAAGAAGAAGAAGAAGAAAAAGATTTTGGTATTTTGAATGATGAATCAGAATCAGAGGATGAAAAATCATTATCAATTATAAATTCTAATCATTCTCAATTCTCCACATTCTCTTCATGTGACAAAGACAAAGACAAAGACGAATTATTCAATTTAAAACGTAAACCACAAGCATTTCATCAAAATGATTTATTAAAATGTAAACGACATAAGCGAAAATCTTCATCATCACCATTACCATCACCATCATCGCCATCATCCATTGGAACAAAGGATACGAAAATGATAATAAATCATTGTAATAAAAGTGGTTTGATTCCCGACGCACCAATAATTGGAATCGTCGCCAGTAACTCGCCAAATCGCCATCAATCAAAAAAACTGGATGCAGAACAGATTCAAAATCCTGTTTCAGACAATGTTAACAACGAAATGAAAGTATTACCTAATATTATCGATTGTGATGATTTAAAAGATCATGATTCGAATAAATTTATTCAAAATTATCAATCCCTCAGTCAACAATTAATAAATATTCATAATAATAATAATAATAATAATAATAATAGTAATAAAAATGTCATTAGTTTTCGTGATGGTTTGGGTCTGCCGTCGTCACAAATGAATAAAAGAACTGGACGTCCACCACGTGGTGGACGTGGACGTGGACATGGTGGACGTTCAACAATAACAAATCGTTTGGATTTGGATGGCGGTGACATTACAATTAAGCCATCAAGTCATTTGGATGGGAGGATGGGCATTACAATAACAGAATCTCAAGAATCACAACCACAATTAATTACAGAACAAAAGATTCATGATGAAATCCATCCATCATCATCATCATTAGAAATAAATAATACAATGAATTTATCAACAATTTATCAACCACCATCTCATTCATTTATAAACATTAATAATTCTAATAATGGGATTGATCAATCAACGATATCAAATTTAATGAATAATCCAATTACCATTGACACTACCATGAACATGAACATGAACATGACCATGGCCGATCAAGACAATCAACAACTATTACAAAAACCTATGAATAGTCATAATCATCAGATTATGATGATGGCACCGCCACCGCCACCGCCACCACCGCCGCCGATCACATCAACGCCACCATCATCATTTGCCAGTCATCAGTCATCAATCATTGCCAGTCAATCAACACGAAATGCACAAATAGAACGGGGACGTGGACGTGGTCGACCACGTTCAAAACAATATCGGGCAAGGGCTGGGGCCGCCACCGGTAGTTATTCAACACGTGGCAGATCATCTGGTATTACCATTATAAAATCATCACAAAAATTATTTGATTCGATTTGTAATCAGAATAATAATAATACAACAATAGCAACAACTGCAATAAATTTTAATAATTCATTGACGACGACGACGACAACGACGACGACAATGCCAATTATAAATAATTATCAACAATCAGTCAGTAAAGAAACAGGTCAAAATGATGGTCTATCACCATCAGTCATCACCATCAATCCATCAATAATTACAAATCCATCATCGCCATCCGTAAAAAAATCCGTAACAACGACTGCAGCCACAATAAAGGCAACAGCAACAACTACTACTATGGCAAATTATCAATTATTATTACAAAATCAACAGGAACAAGAACAGAAACAGCAACAACAACCAAAATTAAGTCCATCAATAGTAATTACACAACAGAATATACAACAAGAACAACAACAACAAATAATACGTAAACCAGCATCTATTATTTCCATACAAATGCAATCACCAAATAAAATCAATCAACAAACACAAACACAACAACAATTGATCAACAACCAGAAATTACCACAAACAAAACCACCGACAATAATAACATTGCCCATGGATTCGATTCCACTAATGAATCCAATGCCATTGACGACGATTATTACGACGCCGTCGACCACTACAATTCATCAACATTTATCCGCATTACCATCTGGAATGTCAATGTCCATAATACCATTTTCGACCGCATCGCCATCAATGTCTTCTCATCATCATTCAGGAATTCATAATAATCAAAATCTATTAATGGTACAACAACAACAAGATCAAATTAGACCCAATTTACAATTGCAACAAGCACCCAGACAATCTTCAGCCACCCAAACATTACCAATATTATTGCCAAAGCAGCAGCAGCAGCAGCAGCAGCAATTGCCATCATCAACAAAATCCATCCATCAACAAGGATTGATATTAGCCAATGTCCATATGCAGCACCAAACATCATCGTCAATGCCATCACAACAATTATTACTACAACAAAATTCACCATCATTACCACAACAATCACAATCACAATCACAAATGTTACAGCCATTGATTATCCCATCACAACAGCAATCCCCAATTCAATCACAATCATTGTTAGTACAACAACAACAGCAAATGCCATTCAATACCGTCATTCAACAGCAAACAAATAATAAAAAACCAATCATCAAAGCATCACCAAAGAAACGAAATCAAACAAAACGAAATGTGAAATGTGAAAAAAAAAATGTATCAGAGATATCTTCAATTTCAATTCCAATTCCACTGCAGACATCATCAATTCTATGCCCGCAAGTGTCCGCAATTTCACCCCAAATGACCCAGATATCATCATCAATCATCATTCGACCTCCTCAAATGTCCGCAATTCCATCTCAACCATTATCCATTTCAATGTTGTCACCGACTCAAATGTCGTCCGCAATATCACCTCGGATATCTTCAATTATTTCACCTCAAATATTATCATCATCACCATCACCATCGAAATTTATACAACCACAAACGGCAATGGCATCGCCGACTCCATCATCATCATCATCAACAACAATAACAGCAACTATAATCGATCAACAACAACAACAACCATTGCCATTGCCAATCCAATCCAATTCAATAGCATTTCAAAAAAATTCACAAGAATCAATTGGACAACAAAATAATATCACTACAACTCCCACAACAACACAAACTGTTTTACGTTTTCCATTTCCATCTTCATCATCATCATCACCGTCACCGTCATTACTGTCACAAACTCAATCATCATTTATTATTGAAAAATATCCATCATTTTCATCATCACAATCACAATCACAATCGATTACAGGTCAAACACAACTACAACAGCAACAACAAACAACAACAATTAATAATCCCCAAAGCAAACCATTACTATTTAATCATCCATCGAATCGAATCTTACAAAATTTATCATCAGAATTGCAAATAATACCTTCCCAACAACCACAACAACAACAACAGTCGTTGATTCAACTTCAACAGTCACCAATTCCATCATCACCAATTCCACCATCACCATCACCATTACCATTAACAAATCAACAACTGATATCTTTAAGTGGATCAACATTATTGCAAAAGAATACAACAAAAGTGGGAACAAAACCAGCATCATTGCCAATAACACCAATAACTTCAATAACTTCTTCCTATCATCGGCCAATATCAAATAATAATCCCATAATGCATCAATTGCCAATTGCCAAACCATCAATAAATTTAACAAAACAAATCACAGCTCAAATTCATCAACAACAACAACAACAACAACAACGTATGATAACACCACAAAATATTGTCAAACAATCACAATCAATAACCACCACCACCACCGAATCAATCACACAACCTACAATAATAACAGCAACAGCAGCGGTGCCGCCGGTCACAGCACAAAAACAATCAAAGACTACAGCCAAACAATTGAATTTACCACATCCACAACAAATCAATCACCAATCAATCGGTGGTAGTCAGCAATCATCAATTACAGTAGTTTCCAGTAATAATAATAATAATATTCAAAATCAATTGAAGACGACGACGACGACGACGACGACGGGGGGCGGTTCGACCATGATGATGATGATGTTAAAAATGCCACCGAAACAATCAACAACATCAACAACAGCAGTTCAAATATCTCAAAAATCCCAATTACAATCACAATCACCATCAATCACACAATCGACAATGTTAATGGGACAACCACAATCGCAAAAACCCACGTTAACGGAACAATTAACTGTAAATTCTGTATCTATTGAATCCAAACCAAAAAAATCTCAACCAATACAAAATAAACCTCCGACGATGATGACATTCACATTGCATCATAATCAAAATCAAAATCAAAATCAAAAACGACAATCAAATCAAATAAAATTATCCACAAAAAAATCCTCAACAATTAAAATGATTCCTCCTCCTAATCCTCCTCAAAATTCCCAACAGCCACAACAGCCACAAAATTCCATTCCCATTGTTATGAACCACCAAATCACAGCATCAGCATCATCAGCATCATCATCATCAAATACACCATCATCATCAGGCGCTGGTCCATTACCATCGATATCGATTGTATCCGCATCAGATGCTGTTGCGGCTGTTACTGCTGCCGGCCTCATATCACCATCGATTATCAGTCAATCGTTGGCGAAAAAAATCGCCAATAAGAAATTAACAAAAGCTGAAATGGCAGCGTTAACGGCTGTTGCCGCTATGCGACCCATTAAACCATCATCGTCGCCAATGGTCACCGCTCAAATGCCAACGAAAAAAGAATTGATAGCCGCAATGCGAATATCTGCCATGCAACCTGAATTACAACAGCAATTAATTTTAAAATCCCAGCAGCAATCGCAACGACACACATCCTATCAAATAATGCATCAACATGAACAGCAACTGCAGCAACAGAAACAGCAACAGCAGCAACAACAATTACAACAACAGCTACAACAGCAACAACAAGAATCACAAATGATAATCGATGATGCTGATGATGATAGAATACAATCATTATCAATGAATTATCAAACAAAACAATCCGGATTTTTGCAACAAACATCGATTCCAATAATAATACCAACAACATCATCCATTGTAACATCTCAAACTCAAACAACACCAATAACAACACAATCCATAATATCTAAAGAAGTAACAACAACAATAACGACAACATCAGGAGCAGCAGCAGCAGCAGCAGCTCCACAACCATCAAAAAAAATCAAACTTTATCCAATAAATGTGTCATCAGCATCCTCAGTATCTTCATCACCATCAGGATCACCATCATCCATTCAAAAACAACATTCATCATTCATCAACAATCAACAAATTTTACGTCAAATAATAATGTCACAGCAATCACAACAATCACCACAATCCCAATCCCAATCCCCGATGATGATGCTAACGACGACGACTACTTCATCATCATCAAATGAACAGCATCAGCAACCACCAAAGAATCAATCTTTTATACAAAAAATAATGCCAAAATCATCATCAGCCGCATCATCACAGGTCGCCGTATCCTCCATCAACTCCATCACCTCCTCATCAACAACATCACCATCATCTTTAAACTTGCCATCAGAATATTCTCAACACAGAATTGGAACACAAAAATGTTATCAATCAAAGAGAGCAGCTGCAGCAGCAGCAGCAGCCGTTAATCAATCTTCTGGTAATCAACAACAACAACAAAGACAAAAATTTGAATCATCAACTACGAAAAATATTCCAATATCAGTATCGATGGAAAGTATCGTGACAAACACAAGTACTGCTGCAGCCCCAATAGGAATTCCAACATTACAAAATAATAAACCTGTTTTATGTACAATTGGACCAATTATTGGAGTATTAAATCAATCTCAACAGCAACAGCAACATCAACCACCTCAATCTTCTGTATATTCTGGCAAAAAAATAACAATTAATTCATCATCATCACCGTCATCTTCATCATCCCCGTCTTCATCACAACAATCACAATTACAATCACCAATGAATATAAAACAATTGACACCAATAAGATTTCAATTTGTTCAAAGATTACCCTCATCGTCGTCATCATCATCTACCACAACACCAACACCAACAACAATT
>OY284473.1:832052-971364 GCA_958336335.1 Dilophus febrilis
AACCACGACCACCACGAATAATGAATTCAACAAGATCTAATCTTTCACCAACAATACAACAACAACAACAACAAACGTCAACACCCCGGCCGACCAAAAAAATCCAACAGAACAGAATGTCGGGTGGAATCACAACAACACCAACAACAATAGGAGGGATCAATTTACCTATTCGTCAATTATCATCGACAATTAATAATTCATTAAAAACGACGATGACATTAACATCATCTGCATCATCATCTGGGCCAATAATAATTCGTCCAATAACTGCACATATTTTACCACCACAATATCGTATCATAAATAATCCATCGGGTAAAACAATAACGGCAACGGTAATGCCATCAATGGTGGCAACCGCAATAAGATTGGGAACGGGAATGGGAACGGGCATTTCCACCATTCCAACATGTTCAATAGCAACAACTACAACAACAACAACAACACCATCAACACCATCAACATCATCATCATCATCATTATTATTTGATGAATTCATTAAAAATTATCATCAACTATAGTTTTTGTTGGTTGTATTATTAAATTTCAAATCAAATGGACAAACAAACAAAACAAAACAAAAACAAAAACAAAAACAAAACAAATCAAATGTATTTTTTTTTTTTTTGCCATTTACCATTCCGATATATCATAAAAAAACATCATAAATTCATAAATTCATAATCATTAGAAAAAGAAAACTCCAAACAAATAATAAGAATTCTGATTTTGATTGTTTAGTTAACACTAAAATAATTAAAGTTAAATAATAGTCATAGTGGTCACAGTCGTCACAGTCACAGTCACAGTAACAGGTGGATAGGAAACTACGACGACGACGACGGGTGAAGGATTGATTGTTGATAAATGATTTTGATGAGTATAGTTGCTCTTTTTAATTTTTTTTTGTGGTGTGTGATGAGGGGACGACCACGAAATCGCAATCACCGCACGGACACCGCGGCGGATACATTGCGAATTTAAAAAAAAAAATACACGAAAACGAAAACAACGACGACGACGACAACAAGGACAGAGATGATCAGATCTGGTGGGGTTGTGTTTTGATAGTTGTTGTTATTGGATGTTGTTGATGATTGGTTTTGTTTAATTTTTTGTTTTTCAATATTATAGGTATTTTTCATTCATTTCTATTTCTATTTTTGTGATTAAAAGTTTTTTTTTTTTTTTATGGCTGAACTATGTATATACAGAACAGAACCAAACCGAACCGGCCAACGAATCAAACACTCAATTTTGAGTATGCACATTTCATACGGGTATTCTAGACGGGTCTTCTTATCCTGACTTTTGGACTTTTGTTCGGAATTTACAAAGTGGTCCGGATTAAAACCCAACGTCTACAAATGAAATGTGCAAAACTCAAAATTGTTGAAATTGTTGATTCGTTTGCCGGTATTATTAGTAGTTCAGCCTCTTCTTTTTATTTGAGGGAATGATTTTTAAGTGGGTGGGTGGGTTGTGGTTTTTGGATGAGTTCAGAAAAGATCTGTTTTTTTTTTGTTTTTGTTATTATAATTATAGTTTTAAATCTCTCGTTTTTTTTAAGATAATAAACAAAAATTTAATATATGTATATAGTATATATTTATTTCTTAACATATTATTAATTTTTTTTAAGGATTGGCTGGTCTAATTGGCGTTTGCTGTTTTGGCATCTATAAATATCGTACACGTGGTCAAATGAGTACAAGTGTATTTTTAATGCAATTACGTGTTGCCGCTCAGGGTACGGTCGTTGGTGCATTAACAATGGGCTTAGCCTATACAATGGCCGATAAATATTTATTTAAACATGATCCAGAGATTGGTGATTCGAAAAAAAATGATTAAATAATAATATGGATGGACGGACGGTATGGACGATCATGGACGAATGGAGGATGAATAAATAGAAAATATTAGCGATGATTCAATCGATCGATCTGTTTCTCTCTATCTCAAACCATTCTATACACTTTAAAAAAGTACTGAAGCTGATTGATCGATCGATTTTGTTATTTTAATCATCCTAATCTTCATTTCATCTCATCATAGCGTCGTGTTTAAAATATTTAGTTGTGTTTTTAGTAAAAATTAAAAAAAAAAAATAAATAAATTGTTTATGAAAATTAAACCTGCTGTTGTTTAGTAAAAAAAAATGTTAAAGAAAATTTTTTTTTTAATTATTATCTCTTGTTATAATTATAATTTATTTTTTTATTAATTTTTTCTCTTGTTAATTTGTTGATTTAAAAAAAAAAAAACAACAATAAATTTATAATAGTATTAAAAACAGAAGAAAGAAAATTGAAAAAAGAGAAGAAATTGAAAATTTAACTCTAATTTTTTCCAAAAAAAATTATATTTATTTATATAATTATAATTAATATAATTAATAATAATAATAATTAATATTTATTTATTTATTTATTTAATAATAATAAATATATTAAAAAAAATTAAATTAAATTAAATTAAATTGAACTTAACGCAAAAAATTTTCAAAACTCATTCTTCTTCATTCATTTTTAATATAATATAATAATTATTAATTTTATGAAGTCTTTTTATTATCTTATTTTTTAAGTTTAATTTAATTATAATAATTATTATTATTATTATTATTCGGAAAAACAATTAAATTAAAAATATATTTAGAGAAGGATTTTCCTAATAAAAAAATGGGTAAAGTAAAAAAAAATTATCAAAATTGGAGAATGCCAAAATTTTTATTATAAATAAAAAATTACACAAAAAATTTATTAAAAAAAAAATTGGAACTTCGGATCTTGGATCTTGGATCAGTTTAATTTTTTTTTTTTTTTTTGTTGTAAAAATTCATTAATTAATTAATAATAATAATAATAATAATAATAATAATAATATTATCAAAAAAAAAATGTGAATATAAAATTTAATTTTCTATTATATAAATAATTTAAATACAAAATAAAAAATATATGGATAATAATTAAAAAAAAAAAAAAAAAGCCACTCTTGAATTTCTGAATGAATGAATTTTCTGTTTTGGGATTTTTTGGGGAATGACTGGGGGAAACCAGAAAATGCATCTATCTATATCTTATCAGATGGTTGGTGGCCGTAAACTTATGGCCGTGAAATCCCGAGAGATACCCGGGTCGCAGCTCGTACGTACTCGACGACTGTCGGTCGACAGGGCGATACTAGAAGAGGTGTCTCTTGTAATGGTAAATTGAAAAGTTACACTTTCCAATGTTGTGTGATACCTGGACATATAGTGGAATAGAATAGAGGAGGGTAACGACGACAGCCGACGAGAGTACTAGCAGCAATGCTAGTGGCTCGGCCACTCAACCTATTTTTGACCATATTTTGTCTAGGATGCAACGATTTGGGATACAAGGATAACTGGAAGGAAATACTGCTACGCCCAGAGTCCCAAACTGGAATGACACCGATGTAGGCTGCAGGCGGGCGCCAGAGACCATCATTAAAAAGGCATCAAAGACAAAGTAAAAGTTTCTTCTTTTCTGTTTTTTTTTAAGACAATATTTTGGTATTGCTTTTAATATTTATTATTTATTATAACATATATATAATAATTAAGTGTACAAAAAAAATTAAAATTCTTCATTGTTATGATAAAAATATTGAGATGAGGATGAGGATTCTTAAGAAGGATAATGTTGATAGATGATATAGAGTGATGAATAAAAAAAAAAATGGAAATGTTGTTTATTAGAATGTTGATAAAATTAAAAAAAAAAAAAATAAATGATTTGAAACAATTTAAATGCTGGGGGGTAGTTTCTCAGGTCTACCCTGGGATGATTAATTTTCCAATGTTAATGTTAATAAAAAAATAAAAATAATATGGGAATATTTCAAAATTCATTTGGTTGTTTTGGTTGTTGTTTGTGATTCTGATTGTGATTGTTAAACAAAAACGAGGAAATAAAGTAAAGGTTCGTTTTTTTTTTTTTTTTTTTGTAAGATTTCTTCCACAAACTTCCATTTCCATTTATTTATCATTAAATTTTAATATTCTCGTTAACATTGTTGTTATACATGGTATTTGTTTTTGTTGATGCATCATTGGATTATCCGGTGTATTTGATTCATAATCGATGGCAACACGTTGACAAACAAATGTTAATAGAGTCAATAGATCATAACGTTTACCATGTTGATTTAATTCTTGACATAAACATTGCATAAACCATGAACCTTTTGTTGTATTACGCCATGAAAAGAAACCTATATTGTGGCGACGAGCAACGTCAGAAGCAACAACATCATGAGATTAAAGGAAAAATAGTCAAAAAAATGTAAAAAACCCAATACAGAACTCAGTCTAGTCCATGTAATATACTACACATACCCGGTATTGTTGAATAAGCAATTAAAAAATCAGCATGTGTTGGTATACGATATGATGTACTTGAATCACCATCAGTTTCCGTTGTCATATTCATAGATGAGTCATTTGGTGTCATAACAATACCGCCATCCAATTGATCACCTTGACATGCCTGAATAAAGAATAATTTCGGTTTACCAGCTAGCGATGGACAATGTGCGGCCGTAAAATTAAACCAAATTGTATCCAATTTATATTGACAATCACGTGCATAAATATAACCTAATTCACCGTGTGATAATATGGCAATTAATAGACAATCACTGTCGGTATGATCCATTTTGGATAGTTCTTCGATTTCCATTTGGATATCCTTAAATCGTAAATCCTTATGGACGATCACATTAAAATGTAATAATTTTAATGATTGTGCAAGATTTTCACAATCGACATTCGTACCCGATCGTTGTTTCAACGAGGAAATCTCAAAGTGTTCATGATTAAAGATGACCGCATAACCACGATTTTTATGTTTCATATTATATTCGGATGCGTAACGTTCAACGGGCATTCGTGCAACATTTGCCTGTGTTCGTCCACTATAAAAATTTTTGTTTTTTTATTCATTTTTCAGTTCATCATTTCATCATTTTCATTTGATTGACCAAAAGAAAAGGTCCAGAGATCTTACCCAAATGTACCCCAAGCATCACTAACATCACTGATCACAGGCGAATCAATATTATCTGGTGTTGTTTGTGATTGCTGTGGTTGTGGCTGTTGTGGCTGCTGTTGCTGCTGTTGCTGTTCCTGCTGTTGCTGTCCAATTTTATCATCATCACCATTATCATTCCCATTTGTATTTGTCATGTTTTTTGTTGAACTCATAATTTTATTTCTGTTCGTTAATAACCCAAATGGATTTACTTTACTTTACACACAAAATATTCTTTCTTCTATAAAATATAGAATTCCTTTTTCTTTTTTTTTTTTTAATTTACTTTACAAGTTACAGTGAATGGAAAACCGACAGACAGACAGACAAAACACAATGACAAACAAATAATTTTTTTTGTAACTTGTTTTTTTTTTTTTTTTCCTTTTTTAACTTGTACTTGGATTTTTATTTTACAAATACAAAAAATTACCTTTTTTGTGTGTAACAACAATTCAAAAAATGTGCACACACAACACAAACAAATGCAAACACAAAGGAGTGTAAAAGTAAAAAGATCGCCAAATGCCGTTAGAGGTACTTAAAAAACAAATTCCAGTTTTTTGTTTTTTTTTTTTGTATGAAGATAATTTAGAATTTAGAATCGAACAATATTTTTGTATGTATTAAATACACAAAAAAAAAGAAGAAATTGTACAAATTAGATTAAAAACAAATTAGATTGAAACACATTTTCTATTCTACCCAAATCTTCTACAAAGAAAGAAAGAAATACCAAACAACAAACAACAATTGAATAGAATAGCGCAAATAAATAAATAAAAAAAAAAATGCGGTTTGTTTTTTGTTACATTAAAATTCTCAAATGATTTGATTTGATATTATTTTTACAAGGTTTGAAACTGAAAAAAAAACGAAACGAGTCCAGTCGAGTCAAGTTGAATTGCGATAAAAATGTATTTGTGTTTGTTTGAGCGTTCATTTGTTGTTGTTGTTGGTATTCAATAAATAAATTCAACATTCAACGTGACGAACGATAAAGTTAAAAAAATTCATATTACGACGAAAATGCAACGATAATGTTTTTTGATATGAAAAAAAAACAAGTTAGTGAGTGAGTGAGTGAGTGAGTGAGTGAGTGAGTGAGGCCAAGGTGAAGAGGGAATCAAAATAAAATATTTAAAAATAAAACTGCAAATTCATTTTACTATTATATATATATATATATATATATATTATATATACAGAATACAGTCACACTCAAATACAAACAGAAACAGAAACAGAACAAGAACAACACCAGACAAAAACAAGATATATAGAGAGACAGAGCAGTAGCAGCAGCAGCAGCAATTGATATTGAATATACTGGGTATCCTAGTACAACCGCACAAAGCCAAATACCACCACGTAATCCCGAGGGACTATTTCCTGCAAAAAAAATCGTTCTGAGGGTGTTGAAAAAGTGGTGTTCACACTGAAAACTCACTGAGTTCACGCGCGTATTAACTGTCATAATTTCTAAACCATTCAAGTTAGAATAAAAAATAGATACTCTATGAATAGGTAATTAAATTACCGTTAATTTTTCTCAGGATACATTTTTTCCTATCTAGTCCCCGTTTTGGAGTTATTGATGCTCAAAGTTGACGCAAAAATATCATATTTTTTTTAACAACACATATTGTACATCAATAGATTAATAGAATTTTTCATTGTATTCATCAGACTGTCTATGGTCTGACTGACTGACTGACTAACTATCTCCCTGAATGGGTCATTGACTGACCGCAATTGAATGGATAACTGATTAGAAAAACTTGTTATTTATTTTTGTATATCAAAATTTGAAATCCGCATTTGAAATTGAATTAAGAGGAACCAACCAACCGACAAACCAACAAACACAAATCTTATCCTTACTTAGTTTACTTTCTCTGTGCAGGTCACTCTGGTCGGGATGATTTTTATTCAATTTTTTGATTTGACTGAATGCAAATTATTGAAACCGCATGAATTAATTGGAATACTCCCAATATGTTATATTTGAAAAAAAAAAAGAAATGGAAAAAATTACAACATCATAATCATCATGAATGGTGAATCAATAATAATAATAAAACAAACGACTCAACCACCCACCCACCCACCCATCCAACACGTCATCTAACTCTAATATCCCATTCCATATCATTATCATCCACCTACACACATAACATTTTTATTTCTATTTATAGAGAAATGCTGATAAAAGTCACCACAAAACACAGAAAAAAAAATAACCATTTATATAATAATAATCAACGAACTCGAGTAGGAAATAATTTTTTAACACAGAGTGGTTCAAGTTCTAAAAAAAAAGAAAAAATAGCCATATGATGATTGAAGAAGGCCAAAATAATTTGTAAAAATCATTGGAATTTGAAGATTCACCAAAAAATTTCATATGATAATTTCACTTCGAAGCTCATTCACTCGAAATCGAATCAATCTGTTCAAATATTAAATTACATTTTAAACCAAAAAATCTATATGTATTACATTTTTATTTTTACCACCCTCACACCCCATCCATCCAACCAACCATTCAACCATCCAACCATCCAACCATCCATTCATTCATTCATGCATTGCGATGATGACGATTTTCAAATCAATATATGACTAAAAACAAAAACCAGAAAAAGAGTTCATACGACAGCGGAGAATGGGTGGAAAATAGTTAAAAAAGAAAAACTTTATTATATTTTTCTTTTGGTTTTCTTTTGTTCGCAGTTATTTTACATTTATACAACCCCCATCAGCAGCAGCAGCAGCAGCAGCAGCAAAGGAAAAGAAAGGAAAAGAAAAGAAAAGATGCAGAAAACCCACAGGAAGAATAAATAAAACAACGTCAACCAAAAAACCATAAGAAAAATTTCCTATTTTTTTTGTTTTCTTTCTTTTGTTTTACCATAAAACATTTTTTTTTTTGCCATTTTCAAGAATAATTCAAAAATTTTTATAACAAAACAAACATACAAACAAATTAAAAGTGATTACGAAAGGGTTGGTGGTAATTTAAAGTTTTCCCCATATTTCTATATAAAAAAAAAAGTGTAAAAAGTGTCAATGATATGGAAAAATAATTCAATTATAAAGTGAACAGAGAGTTACAGCTTACAGGAAAACATAGAAAAAAAAACAAAATTACAATGAATAATATAAATAAAGTAAAAAAGGAAGTGATAAATTCCATAAATAATAATCAAAATAATCAAAATTTCAATAAAAAACATATGGAAAATGAATTAATGATGATAAAAAATAATAATTTAACGGAAAATTATCAAAAAAATTCAAACGTTAATGATAATAAAGGAACAAATCATAATGATGATGATGATGATAATCAACTGGATGATGAAGATGATGATGAAGATATTATAAATATTTGTCATTTGAATGAAAATGGTGAATTGGATTTGAACGATGACGATGATGATGTTGATGATGATTTAGAAATGGAACAAAATCAACAACCATCTGGTCAACGATGGGATCCGTTGGGTGCCGATGATGAAGATAACCATTCAATGTTATTCAATGCAAATACAAAATCACAAAATGAATTGTAAGTATATACAAAATACAAAAAAAAATACATGGGAAATTCTCATAAATCTCCGTTAACATTGGAAATATTAAATTTATTTATTTTATTGTGTGTATAGATTAAATTTTGATGATTTAAATCGAATTAAAGTATTGGAAGATGAACAGGAAATGTTATCTACATCGTTATTAGCCTTAACGACACATTTTGCACAAGTACAATTTCGTTTACGTCAAATTGTTGATGCACCAATTAATGATCGTGATAATTTATTGGCTGCTTTGGAGGAATTTGCATTTCGTGGTGTAATACCAACGTCAACGGAAACAATACGAACACCATCAGGCGATTCATCATCATCATCATCATCATCATCATCACCGATTGCCTCCACAAAAATAACAACAACAACTACAAAATCAATTAACAAAAATACAAACTGTCATGAAATGAATGATGATAAAAAAATCAATATTCCCTATCATAATCGTAATCATCCGCAATTGAAATTAATTGAACAATTAAAAATGGATTTATTAAGGGTAGAAAATAAAAATAAAAATCAACATCATCAACATCAACAACCAGATCATCCAGATAAATTATCATCCGAAATGGAAACAGAAATTCAGAAATCCGAATCAGTGTTATTAATAAACGAACTGAAACAGAAACTGGAAGACCAATCATCATCATCGGCGGAAGACCAAAACAACCAAACAGCCGCCGTACACCATTCAATGGAATTAATAAAAAAACAAAAATTAATCATCGATGAATTAACAAATAAATTAAAATTAAATGTTAATTTAAAAAATGCTTTAAATAATGATTCACATAATGATTTAACAAAATTATCAACGGATGCATTACGTTTACAAATTGATCAGGCAATTGGTGAATTTGTTGGTCCCATTAAAATGAAAGAAACACTGGTGGCCCAATTGAAAACCCAAATATTAGATTTAGAACGTTTTGTCAGCCATTTGCAATGCGAAACAATAAATACAAAAGTTCTATTAAAACAATTAATGCAAACAAATAATAATACAATACAAATAATGAACGGTGATGTGATGGTAGATGACAGTAGTAAAAAATTCCAAATAAATGATTCAAATTATAAAATGCCAAGATCAAATAAGAAGAAAAAGATTGAGATGATGGAAATTACGGCTGCTGGAGCTGAAAACAATGAAGACAATTTACAAAAAAATAATTCAATAACATTTGAAAAAGTTAAATTATTAAATAAACCGGATGGTAATCAACAAATGATTAAAAGAAATTCATCATCAATATCTCATGATCATGATGATGAAGATAAAAACCATGACATTATTAAGAGAAATCAAAAGAAAATCGGATTAGAAGAATCTTCAATGGAATCAATTGACGACGGCGACGGCGACGGCGATGGCGACGGCGATGATGATGATAATAAATATTCTGATGATTCTGAATCAGTTTATGCAACGTACAATTCAAAAATGGCACAAGATCGTTTACGTTCAACCATTCAATTATATGATGATGAATTAAAAAAATCATCAACATCAACAATAACAAACAATAAATCATTGGAAAATAATGAAAGGTATATTTTAATTATATTTGAATTGTTAAAAAGGTCAAAACAATCAAGGGGTTTTTTTTTCTTCCCAGAATCGAATCAAAATTAGACGAGAAATCATCAACATCAACAATTCCAAAGAGTATTGGCCACCACCACCACCACCACCAAAGAAGACATTCAATTGGAACGTCCAATATGATGCAAACAAAAATAAAACCAACACAAAAAACAACAACAACAACATCAATAATAAGTAAAGCATCAACACTTATGAATATGTTTACGTTAATGCAATTTGGATGTGGTGGAAGTGCTGCTAGTGCAAATGCTAGTGCTGGTGGTATTATTAAAAAAGACAATCAACATTCAACAATTACGAATAATAGTAATAATCGTCGTTCAACAAATCAACAAAATTTAATAAAAAATTTCCGTAAAAATACATTGAAAACAACAATGAAAGGAAATCATTGGGGTGACTTAAGAGCACAATTGGAAATTGATGTACAAGAAATTGTTATGCTTTTATCGGCAACCGGATGCGGCGGAATGGGGGAAACATCAAATGATGGGACAAGGACAACGACAACGACGATGACAACAAATCCACAACAAATAAATTTAAATCGTCATCAAAAATATCATCAAGAATATCATCAACGAAAATTAAATGAAAATTTTAATGATGATAATAATAATAATAATAATAATAAAAGTCATAAGCATAAAAATCCTGATGCCGACGATGATGATGATTTAAGTGAAGATTGTTATTGTTTTCAAAACATTAATAATGGTAATAATCAAAAACAATCAAATAAATATAAACGGCAACAGCAACAACAGCAACAACATCAACAAATGGAATTAATAACATTGGTACGTAAACATTTTGCAATGACATTAAAAAAATTAATGGAACATGGACTTCGTGGCGGTGCTGGTTCTTCTTCTTCATCAAGTTTTCCATATTCATCATCAACTGGTTTAATTGTACCATTTATTGAATGCTTTTTATCGAATCCGTTGTCCGGGACAGCGGCGACAGCCGTCACAAATCATTATGATTATGGAAATCATCAATCATCGACGACGACGACGACGACGTTAACAAATGATGAATGGATTAATGAAGAGCTTGATATTGACGGACCAGCCAATGACAATAAACAGAAAACATCAAAGTATCGTACACTTAACGATTATGACAATTATAATGATAATAATAATAATAATGTGAATCATTCGACATCATCAATGCATATTTGGGATTTTATATTAGAATATTATTATATAAAAAATGGTGATAAATTAAATGAAACACCAGCTCGATGTCTATCACAAAGTTTTAATTTAGAAATAACTGATTCAAACACATTGATGACTCCACCACCGCCATCGCCGTCGCCATCATCATCCAATGCCATCGTTGGATCATCAAATATCCGACAACAACAACAACAACAACAGAAAAAATCAACACAAAGTGGTGGCGGTAATGAAAATATTCTATCATCACAATTTATAACAAATAAACAAAGTCTATTGTATGGCATTGGTAATATCATTGAAATGCATCGTCCCTATAAACGTAGTCAAAATGCTCATTTTAAAGCGTTAATTTCGGCTGGATTAAAGTAAGTGTGTGTGTAAATGGCGGTAGGGTTTGCGTTTTCTTATCTTATTTTATATGTGTTTTTTGTTTTTCCTTTCTTTTACACACAGTGCAAAACGTTTAACCCAATGGTTACATTTAATTTATCAAAATAATGATTTAATTCAAATGTATTACACGGAATGGAGTTATGCAGCACGAACCGGATTTAAAGATGCCATCAAAACCATTGATAAACTATCCGAATTTCCATTTGATTTACCAATTGATTTGGCCATTCGACAATTTAAAAATATTAAAGATATATTTTTATAAAGAAAAAACGAAACGAAATTCTATTTTTTTTTTCGAAGAACATCTTCCCATCTCTTTTCCTGCCATCCCCCGCATAATATTATTATTATAATTTTTTTTTTAAATATTAGATAGCAAAGATATAAATTTAATTGAATATATACAGGCAAAAATTGCAATTAGTTTTTTTTTTATTTTATTAGTAATTTAACCTCGCGCGCGCCCACGCTTGATTTTAATCGATTATTATTAAATTTTAGCTTTAGATAAATTATTATATTCAATAGAATTTACGTATGTGATGGCGATAATATAACAGTAATAACAGTAATAATAATAATAATAATCAATTTAGGATTAAGTTAAGGCAACACTTTATTATATCGCAGACGCAAAATAGAAAAATACAGTTTTTAGCGACCATCAACAAGGACATCATCATCATCATCATCGTGATCATGGATCATAGTAGCAATATATAATCGATAATGTGATAAGAAAAGATCGCTAAGAAAGAAAAAAAAACTGTTTTTTTTTTTTTTTAGCTCAGCACCAAAATATTTATTTATTATATAATCATAAATTCAAGTGCTAATGTTAATTATTATTGTATATTTTATTTTGTAGTTTATCTCTAAATATCAAATAAAGTTATTATAATATAAATATATATAGAGCGAGTTATAAAAAAAATACAATATTGTTTTTTTATTATTATGATGATATAGTTTTAAGTAAATCTGCCCTTTCCCCCAGACAATAAACCAAAAACTCCACTGTTTTATGTTAAATAATAATAATAATTCATAAAGAATAAAATAAAAGTATGTTTTTACCCATATATATATATATATATTGGGTTGAAATTGAATACCCATTCCCATGAACAAGATCAACACATAAGTCAGTCCTTTTGTCATTAATAATACTAAAATATACTAATACTATACTTAATACTAATACTATACTTAATACTATAATAATATACTTAAAAAAATATTTTAAAAAAAGATTTCAAACTCACCGATCAGTCCAACAACATCAAGAACAATTATTATATATTAAATTTGTTTTAGTTAATTTGTTTGTGTGTGTTAAGTTATTATTATGAAGTTATGATGAATGATGAAGATCTTGTTGTTTTGATGATGATTGATGATCCTTTCCATATGAGATGTGATGCTGTTCTTGTGTTGAGGATGCAGAAATCAAACGATGTGTGTGATAATGTCAATTTGATTGACATAACAGGAACAAAAAATAATAAAAAATAAAAAAAAACACAACCACCAAAAATTTATTAAAAAATTATTGAACACTGTGGTGGTTAATATTATTTTAATAATAATAAATGGCCATATTTTATAAGGGAAATAATCCCTTATTTTTTTCTATTTTCATAATTGAAAAAAAAAACACTTGTAATAATTTTGTTTTTTTTTTTTTAATTATTAAAATTTTATTTAAATAATTTCATAAATTATTATTTAAATTTATTATAATTATTAATTAATTAATTAATAATAAAAAAAAAATTAAATCAGATGATTGCTTACGAACATTTGCATATTAATTTATTTTGTTTGTTTATTATACAAACAACATCAAAAAAATAACAATAATAAAAAAAAAATAACCTTCAAACAAAAATGGCTACAATTCAAAGGTCGTCGTAAATAAACGAACGAGTGAATAAAAATACGAATGAATTCATTTTTTCATACACGAGTATTTAAAAAAAAAATTACTCGATACACAAATTTTGAGATAAATTTAACATATGATTTTTTTTTTTTGTATCTCAGACACTGTTATATTAAACTTATGTATTTTTTTTTTCTTTCAAATGAAAATTTTATATTAAGATATTTTTTTTTTTTTTTTGGAATTTTTCCTATCAATAATTATTAAAATTAATTAATTTTTCTGAATTCAGATTTAATTAGAAAAACAATTAAAATTAATTGAAAAATTTTCTATTAAAAAAAATTTTTTTTTTAATATATAAAAATTGCACACACACACACACACTATGAAAATTTTCTATGTACTTTGATGTAATTTTTTTCTATTTAATCCACTATATTTTTTTTTAATTTTATTGATTTTTATTCGTACAACTTAAAAAAAACACCCACAACTTATTAATTATTAAATTAAATTTAATTTTTTAATTAAATAAAAATTACAGAATGAATCTAATTTCTATAGGATTTTATCAGCTGCCATTTTCTTTTTTTTCCATACTATCACATTAAGCATCGTCATCAAACTGAACAAAAGAAATCTCTCGCATGCAAATTTTCATACAAACCACCCACACACCATACAATTTCTTATATGATTTTGTTTTTTTTTTGTCTGTTGTCTGTTCATTTGTTTGTCTGTTTGCTCTCATACATTTTTTTTATATGAAGTTTTTTTTTTCTATTGGATTTTTTTTTTTATATAGAGGGATTATTTTAATCACTGATTATCTTATTAAAAGTTAATAGATTTTTCCGAAAACATGATAATCCTTTAATTTATGATCAGTTAGGAAGATTCCCATGAAAATTTGAACAAAATACAGTGGATTTTGTACTGAAAATCGTGATTGAAAAACCCGGCCGTTGTCAGAATGAAAACCATTCCATGGACAGTAAAGATTTTTTCAATTGGGTCGTTTTTATAGAAATAATCCATTAATTTGGTTAAATCCAATTGGAATTTGTTCATAAATATCCATAATTTATCCTCCTTTGGATGAAATTTCAATAAAATATTGGAAATATAGGAAATTTGGATCAAAAAGTGGCTAGTCTCATATGATTTTTTTCTTTGTATGAAAATTTTGTACTGTTATATGGCGTTTTTTTTCCTTTGTATAGCGTCTGGTGTCTTTTGTCTGTGCACTCTCATACATTTTTTTTATATAGAAGATTTTTTGTGTGTGAGTGCGTGGGTGTAAATTTTTTCTATAGAAGATTTTGTCCATAGGGGGTTTTTTTTAACAAAGGGGGGCATTTTTAATCACTGATTTTCCTATTAAAAGTTAATAGATTTTTCCAAAAACACGATAATCCTTTAATTTAGGTTCAATTAGAAGGATTCCCATAAAAATTTCAATAGAATTCAATGGATTTTGTACTGAAAATCGTGATTAAAAAACCCGGCCGTTGTCAGAATGAAAACCATTCCATGGACAGTAAAGATTTTTTCAACAGGAAAGTTTTTATATAAATAATTGATTAATTTGGTTAAATCCAATTGGAATTTGTTCATAAATATCCATAATTTATCCTCCTTTGGATGAAATTTCAATAAAATATTGGAAATATAGGAAATTTGGATCAAAAAGTGGCCAGTTTCATATGATTTTTTTTTTATATGAAAATTTTCTTTGCACTGTGTTTTTTGTCTTTTGTCTGTTTGCTCGCTCCCATACATTTTTTTATATAGAAAAGTTTTTTTGTGTGTGAGTGAATATTTTCTATAGAAGATTTTGTCCATAGGGGTTTTTTTTAACAAAGGGGGGCATTTTTAATCACTGATTATCTTATTAAAAGTCAAAGAATTGTTCCAAAAACACGATAATCCTTTAAAATATGATCAGTTAGGAAGATTCCCATAAAAATTTCAATAGAATTCAATGGATTTTGTACCGAAAATCGTGATTAAAAACCTATTTCGTTGTCAGAACACCAACCACACTCTTTTGTTCATGGGCGATAGAGATTTTTTCAATTGGGTCGTTTTTATAGAAATAATTGATTAATTTGGTTAAATCCAATTGGAATTTGTTCATAAATATCCATAATTTATCCTCATTTAGATGAAATTTCCATAAAATATTGGAAATATAGTAAATTTTCATCAGAAATATGGCGTCCTTCAATTTTTCATATGACCATTTTTTATGTTGTTGTTTTTTTTCTTGTATCGTTGGATATATTCATTAAACCTTCACGCACTTACACTCACTCACTCACATACACTTTTAAAATGTGGTGTGTAGATTTCATTTGTTTTTTTTTATTTTTTACACCCAAATGTTTTTTTTTTTTTTGGATATTATTCTATGGGTAAAGTAAAAACCACTTCAAATGTTTTATATGGAGAAATGGGTTTTTTTTTGTATTTAGGCTACTAAAATACTAAATGGTATAATAAAATCTGGAGAAATTTGGGATAAATTCCCATTTTTCATTCATTTTTCTCCAATTATATCGAAATTCGTGTCTCCTTTTGTATAGAAAAAAAAGGGAAAACGAAAAATTATGTTAAGAAATCCAATGAAATTTGCGGGGTGTTTTGAATTTCAAGGTTTTTTTTGTTTTTGTTGATTTTTAAATAAAAAAAAAAGACCTCGTTTTTAGATTTTTCCTTATAAATTTACATATAATTATTATAATTAAACGATGTTGTTGTTGTTGTATTAGTGAATAGTGATAGTATTTAATTAATTAATTAATTATTAGTGAATAAATGAAATAAAGACTTTTTATAGTGTATTTTTTACCCCCTTAGTGTAAAAACCATTCAAAGAAAATGGAATTTTTAACAACGGAAAGTTTTCTTATCTATCATTTACAAAGACTTTTTAACCTTACAAGGTGTTTGATTTTAATTTATTGTTTGGTTTAATTAATTAAATAGTTAAATGGTGTAATTAATTAACATTTTTAATAGAAAATTTGAAGAAAAAAAAAACTTTCCATATAAAAAATTCAATCGCACACACAAAAAAACAATTCTATATATAAAAAAAAAAAATGTATGAAAGTGTACAGACAAAAGACACCCGACACAGTGCAAAGAAAAAAAAACGTCATAAAATCTTCATATAAAAAAAATCATATGAGACTGACCACTTTTTGATGAAAATTTCCTATATTTCCCATATTTTATTGAAATTTTATCCAAAGGAGGATAAATTATGGATATTTATGAACAAATTCCAATTGGATTTAACCAAATTAATCAATTATTTCTTATAAAACTTTCCAATTGAAAAAATCTCTACTGTTAATGGAATGGTTTTCATTCTGACAACTGTCTGGTTTTTTAATCACGATTTTCGGTACAAAATCCACTGAATTCTATTCAAATTTTGATGGGAATCCTTCAAATTGATCATATTTTAAAGGATTATCGTGTTTTTGGAACAATTCTTTGACTTTTAATAAGATAATCAGTGATTAAAAATAATTCCTCTATGGACAAAATCTTCTATAGAAAATATTCACTCACACACAAAAAACTTTTCTATATACAAAAAATGTATGGGAGCGAGCAAACAGACAAAAGACAAAAATCACAGTGCAAAGAAAATTTTCATATAAAAAAAAATCATATGAAAGACGCCACTTTTCCGATGAAAATTTCCTATATTTCCAATATTTTATTGAAATTTGCCCTAAAGGAGGATAAAATATGGATATTTATGAACAAATTCCAATTGGATTTAACCAAATTAATCAATTATTTCTATAAAAACGACCCAATTGAAAAAATCTCTATCGTCCATGAACAAAACAGTGTGGTTGGTGTTCTGACAACGAAATGGGTTTTTAATCACGATTTTCGGTACAAAATCTACTGAATATTGGTCAAATTTGCATTGGAATCCTTCTAATTGATCATATTTTAAAGGATTATCGTGTTTTTGGAACAATTTTTTGACTTTTAATAAGATAATCAGTGATTAAAAATGCCCCCCTTTGTTAAAAAAAAACCCCCTATGGACAAAATCTTCTATATAAAAAAAATGTATGAGAATGAATAGACAAAAGACACCAGACGCTATACAAAGGAAAAAAAACGCCATATAACAGTACAAAATTTTCATACAAAGTAAAAAATCATATGAGACTAGCCACTTTTTGATCCAAATTTCCTATATTTCCAATATTTTATTGAAATTTCATCCAAAGGAGGATAAATTATGGATATTTATGAACAAATTCCAATTGGATTTAACCAAATTAATGGATTATTTCTATAGAAACTTTTCAATTGAAAAAATCTTTACTGTCCATGGAATGGTTTTCATTCTGACAACGGCCGGGTTTTTTAATCACGATTTTCGGTACAAAATCCACTGAATCCTATTGAAATTTGTATGGGAATCTTCCTAACTGATCATAAATTAAAGGATTATCGTGTTTTTGAAAGAATTATTTGACTTTTAATAAGATAATCAGTGATTAAAAATGTCCCCATTTGTAAAAAAAAATCCCCCTATGGACAAAATCTTCTATAGAAAATATTCACTCGCACACACAAAAACTTTTCTATATAAAAAAATGTATGGGAGCGAGCAAACAGACAAAAGACAAAACTCAACGTGCAAAGAAAATTTTCATATAAAAAAAAATCATATGAAACACGCCACATTTCTGATGAAAATTTCCTATATTTCCAATATTTTATTGAAATTTCATCTAAAGGAGGATAAATTATGGATATTTATGAACAAATTCCAATTGGATTTAACCAAATTAATCAATTATTTATATAAAAACTTTTCAATTGAAAAAATCTCTATCGTCCATGAACAAAACAGTGCGGTTGGGGTTTCTGACAACGAAATGGTTTTTTAATCACGATTTTCAGTACAAAATCCACTGAATCCTATTGAAATTTGTATGGGAATCTTCCTAACTGATAATAAATTAAAGGATTATCATGTTTTTGGAACAATCCTTTAACTTTTAATAACATAATCAGTGATTAAAAAAGTCCCCCTTTGTTAAAAAAAAAATCTACTATAGAAAAAATGTACACCCACACACAAAAAATCTTCCATATAAAAAAAATGTATGAGAGTGAATAGACAAAAGACACCAGACGCTATACAAAGGAAAAAAAACGCCATTTAACAGTACAAAATTTTCATACAAAGAAAAAAATCGTATGAGACTGGCCACTTTTTGATGAAAATTTCGTATATTTCCAATATTTTATTGAAATTTCATCCAAAGGAGGATAAATTATGGATATTTATGAACAAATTCCAATTGGATTTAACCAAATTAATCAATTATTTCTATAAAAACGACCCAATTGAAAAAATCTCTACCGTCCATGGAATAGTTTTCATTCTGACAACGACCTGGCTTTTAATCCACGATTTTCATTATAAAATCCACTGAATCTTGGTCAAATTTTCATTGGAATCCTTCTAATTAATTATATTTTAAAGGATTATCATGTTTTTGGACAAATCTATTAACTTTTAATAAGATAATCAGTGATTAAAAAAATCCCTCTATATAAAAAAAAAAAAATCCAATAGAAAAAAAAAACTTCATATAAAAAAAATGTATGAGAGCAAACAGACAAATAAATGAACAGACAACAGACAAAAAAAAACAAAATCACATAAGAAATTGTATGGTGTGTGGGTGGTTTGTATGCAAATTTGCATGCGAGAGATTTCTTTTGTTCAGTTTGATGACGATGCTTAATGTGATAGTATGGAAAAAAAAAGAAAATGGCAGCTGATAAAATCCTATAGAAATTAGATTCATTCTGTAATTTTTATTTAATTAAAAAATTAAATGTAATTTAATAATTAATAAGTTGTGGGTGTTTTTTTTAAGTTGTACGAATAAAAATCAATAAAATTAAAAAAAAATATAGTGGATTAAATAGAAAAAAATTACATCTAAGTACATAGAAAATTTTCATAGTGTGTGTGTGTGTGTGCAATTTTTATGTATTAAAAAAAATTTTTTTTAATACAAAATTTTTCAATTAATTTTAATTTTTTTTCTAATTAAATCTGAATTCAGAAAAATTAATTAATTTTAATAATTATTGATAGGAAAAATTCCAAAAAAAAAAAAAAATATCTTAATATAAAATTTTCATTTGAAAGAAAAAAAAAATACATAAGTTTAATATAACAGTGTCTGAGATACAAAAAAAAAATCATATGTTAAATTTATCTCAAAATTTGTGTATCGAGTAATTTTTTTTTTAAATACTCGTGTATGAAAAAATGAATTCATTCGTGTTTTTATTCACTCGTTGGTTTATTTACGACGACCTTTGAATTGTAGCCATTTTTGTTTGAAGGTTATTTTTTTTTTATTATTGTTATTTTTTTTTTATTATTGTTATTTTTTTGATGTTGTTTGTATAATAAACAAACAAAATAAATTAATATGCAAATGTTCGTAAGCAATCTTGCGATTTAATATTTTTTTTTTATTATTAATTAATTAATTAATAATTATAATAAATTTAAATAATAATTTATGAAATTATTTAAATAAAATTTTATTAATTAAAAAAAATAAGAGATTATTTCCCATATAAAATTATTTCCATTTATTATTATTATTTTTTAATAAATTTTTGGCGGATGTGTTTTTTATTATTTTTTTGTCAATCAAATTGACATTATCGCACACATCGTTTGATTTCTGCATCCTCAACACAAGAACAGCATCACATCTCATATGGAAAGGATCATCAATCATCATCAAAACAACAAGATCTTAATCATTCATCATAACCTGATATAATAATAACTTAACACATACACAAACAAAAAATTAACTAAAACAAATTTAATATATAATAATTGTTCTTGATGTTGTTGGACTGATCGGTGAGTTTGGAAATTTTTTATTACGTTTATTTTATTTTATTTTTTTTTAAATAAATTTTAAGACATAATTTGATTTTATGGGAAGGGATTCTTGATTACTTTTCTATTCTATTGTTAAATTGATGGGAAGGGTACTGATATTTTTTTTAAATAAGTTTATACTTACTATATACTTACTATTACTTGATATTTTGACTTTTGCGTGCGTCCGATAACAGATATTAATCATTAAAGAAAGAAAACTTAAAGAAAATGTGCTCAGTCAGAAGAAGAAAATTTAAAAATTGTTTTTTTTTTTTTAATAAAAATTACATTTATTTTTTATTTTTGTTTTATCTTCCAATATTTAATAATTATATTTATTATTACACTATTTTTTTTTACATACGAATTTTTTGTTTCTTCCCATCATAATTTTTAACATTTTTTTTTATTTTTTTTTAATATAAATTCAATTCAATTTCGGTTTTTGTTTTTTTGTTTTTTACTTTTTTTAATTTATTATTCATCATCCTTATACAATCTTAATTAAAATATTGAAAAAAAAAACAAAAAAATAGAAGAGAGAAAAATAAAAAGAAGAAACAATCATTTTTTTTTTCTTAATTATTTTTTTTTTTTTGTTTTATATGATCCATAACAAACTATTATTAATAATAAAAAATATTTTTACACATATATTTTTTTTTTCTTATTATTATTATTTATGTTTGAAATTTCAAATATATAATAATAATAGGTAAATATATATATATATATATATATATATATATAATTAATAATTCTAACAAAATATGATAAAAAAAAAAATCTAAATAGTTTTTTTTTTTGTATTTATATATTTTTAATATTTTGTTTTTTTTTTTTTTTAAATTTGTTTGTTTTTTTTTGTTTTTTAATCAATAACTACATAAGGCAAAATGGTTAAAATTGAATCCTCATACGATCGCATTTGAACAACTTCATGCCATTCTTTGAATCGATAACCATCACGATTGATTCCATTCACATTCTCTTCACTTAAACTATTGAAACTTTCTAAATAACCGTTATTTTCATTATTAATATTATTATTATTATTATTATTATTATTGTTATTATTTAGTAAAATATTATCGCTAATTTTCTTATCATTATTATTATTATTGCTATTATTATTATCATTATTATGATTATCAGTATTGGTATTGGTATTGGTATTATTATTGTTATTATTATTATTATTATTATTATTATTATGTGGTGGTGACCTTGATCGGGGAGAGCAAGATCTTGACGACGATGATGATGATGATGATGATGATGATAAAGATAATCGACGACCACATACTTTATCATTATCATCATCATCATCATCAATTTTTATTTGTTGATTATTTTTTGAGTCATCATCACGAATTGATTTTTTAGAAGATCTAGATGATCTAGATGATCCAGACGACGACGATGATGATGATGATGATGAAGATGAAGACGAATTTGATGATGACGAATTTGATGATCCAGATGAACCGGACGACGATGATGAATGTGATCTTGAACGTGAATTATTTCTTGTTCGACTTCTTGATTGATGATTAACCATCGTCAAAAAACCTGTATCATTATATTCATTTGTCAATTGCACTGTTGATTCATCTTGATCTTGATGATTTTGATCATTTTCAGTAAATAAACGTACGGGATGTAGCGAATCATTTTCGTTATCATTATCATTATCATTATCATTATCATTATCATTTGGATGTTGATCAATTTCATTATTACTATATTGATTAATATTTTCATTATGATGATGATGATGATAATCATCATTATTATTCGGATATTCCCTTTCATTTGAATGATTTTCATTGATTGACATACAATCAAAAGATTTATTATTATTATCAATTCTATTGATATTTTCCGATTGGAAAATAAAATTATCATCATGATGATCATAACCGCCATCATCAACATCATCATCATCATCATCATCGTTTATAATTTCAATTGGTTCATTTGTTAATAGACCTCCTTGTTGTTGTTGTTGTTGTTGTTGTTCAAATTCTCCGGCAGTGTGAACGGCATCGTCGCTAAATGATGACGGTGGTGGTAATAATAATGGTGGTGATGATGTTAAAAAATTATAATCCGTATTTTCATTTTCATTATTATAATTGATTTCTTCTTCTGTATATTTCTCCATCATCACTTCTTCATCCTCTTTTTCATCTGCCATCGTCGCATGATGCTCTGCTGGATTTAAATTAAAATTTTCCAAATGATTCAATGATTCATTAAATTGAATTCGTTGTTGATTTTCCAAAAAATTTCTATTATATTCATTTTCCTCCTCTTCTTGTTCCTCTTGATCTTGCTTTTGCTGTTGTTCATCAAGAACATGATCATTTTCATGATTTTCATGATCATTTTCATCATCAACATCATCATTATCATCGTCATTAAACTGATCCAAAGTATCAAAATGTTCGGTGTGGGTTGTTGATCGATCGACGTTGTCGTCGTCGTCCATTAGCGATTGCGCCTCCCGTTCATCTTCATCATTATAATTACGAATATTTCCCGGGTTAATTTCATTTAGTTGACCTTCCACCAAAAAGGAGGTCGTATCCTTTAATTCTGTAATATTTTCTGAATCAATTTCAAAATCATTATTTTCTTCTACATCATCATCATCATCATCATCATCATCATCATCATCATTATCTTCATCATCATTACCGTTATTTTCATTGTTTGCTATTACTTCATAATTGTTATTTTCTTCTTGTACTTCATCCTCATTTTCATCTTCATCTTCGTTATCTTCGTTGTCTTCATCCTCGTCATCATCCTCCTCGTCATCATCATCATCATCCTCGTCGTCATCATCATCATCATCATCATCATCATCATCGTCGTCATCATCAACTGTTAATTGTCGACTTAATTTTAATATAATTTTTTTATTATTATTATCATTCACTTGTTCTGATTTGATTATTGTCGAATAGGAAATTGTTGTATTTGTGGAGGTTGTTGTTGATGCAGATGATGATGCGGATGCGGATGATGATGATGATGATGGGAGTGGTACTGGCGGTGGTATTGTTGATGAAACATTTTCACCGGTACCTCTTAATATTAATCGAATACCTCCAGATGTACTTTTTTCACCATCTCCTCCTTTTCCTCCATCTCCATCTGTATGTGAATTTTTACGTATTTTATATTTAATTTTACGTTTACGTTTTTCCCGTTTTGATCGATTTTCATATGAAGAATTATTATTATTATTATTATCGTTTAATGTATTTTCATTATCATCATTATCGTTATCGTTATCGTTATCATCATCATCATCATCCTCATCGTTATCATTATCATTATGACGATGGCGATGGCGACGATGACGGCGGTGATGATGACCATCACCATCTTGACTATTATTACTGTTACTTCGGTGCCGATGACGATGTTTTCGACGATGACGTTTCTTTTCAATTATCTCATTTGGATTGGTATTAGATTCTGCGATCATTGTTTCTGATGCCTTCAACTTTTCTGTATCATCTGGCACTTCTTCTCCTGCCACTTCTTCTTCTGTATTTTGACAATTTTTATCCCATTGAAAGGTAGAATTTTCTTCTTCTTCTTCTTCGGCTTCGGCAATTTCAATCGCTTTCTGTTGCTGTTGTTGTTGTTGTTGTTCGACGATTATTCCAGTTGGTTCCAGCTGCTGATCGTCATCATTATTATTATCTCTCAATTGTTGATTATAATTTGGAATTTGATTATGAATATTTAATAAATTATCATATTTTGTATCTAATACGTCATCATCATCATCATCATCATCAAGATTAATTATTGTAGTTTGATCACTTAATGGAATCATTGATGATGATTGTTGTTGATGATGGCCATGATTTATAAAATTATTATTATCATTATGATGATGTAGGAATTGCATAACATTTTCATGATTATAAATATCATTATCATTTCGTGAAATGATACTTGTATCAATATCCATGTTATTGTCATCATCATCATCATCATCAATAATAATATTATTATTATTATTATTATTATTATCCTCATCATGATCATCGTTGACGATTACCTGGATGTTATCGTTTCTCGTTTGATGATCATCATCCATTATTATGTTGGGAATTTCAATATTTGGATACGTCGTCGATACGTCATTATTGTAATGATCAACTTCATCATCATCAGGGATCAATTGAATATCATTTTCTTCAATTTTATCCAGACAAATTAATGATGGTTTTATATTTGTCATTGTCTGATCTAAATTTCTGATTGCTATTGACGACGACGACGATGATGGTGGTGGTGATGATAATAATATTGGAGATGTAATTGTCGATGTTACTTTTTCTTGCTCTTCTTGTTCTATTAGTGGTGTTGTTTGGGATGATTTAATATTGGTTTTTTCATTAGTTTCTTCTATCTTTAAATTATCGGCATTTGCATTAACATTAACATCATCATCATTTTCCCTTTCTATTTGGTCGTCTTCTCCTCCTCCTGTGGTTGTTGTTAATGATCTGGGTGATGCCAGTGATGGGGGTACCGGCGATTCAAATCCAATAGAATTCGTTGACGATACGGTGGTATTATACGATTGTTGATATAAAACATTTTTTGGTAATCCATCACGCATTAATAATTGACTAAATGGTGGTACAACATTTTCATATAAATAATTGTCTGATGTCCGGAATCCGTAAGATTCACGATTATTATCGTGGGCATCACCATCATGGGGATATAATTTTTTAATTATGGATAGTGATAGATCACCGGTCGCAAAATCTGGCATATTTTGATTGATAATTTGATCCCAATTACCATTTACATTTGGTATATAATTATTATGTAAATTTTTAATATGATAATTGGTGATTAAATTCTTTTCGGTACAATAGTATTTTTTGGCTGGACATTGAGGATTTTCAATGCATTCATAAACTTGATTAAAATACCGTGACATAATATTTTGTTGATATTCAACATTATTTTCAATTTTTAATGGTGGCGGTTGTTTCGGTGTATTCGACGAATTGTCTTGTCCATCGTCAATATTTGAGGTGGAAATCATTTTTCCTGTCATTTCTCCTCCTCCCAATGATAATTGTTCCGGTGTTAATATCGATCGTAATCGATCATTTGCCGATGCTTGTTGATCGGTGATTGAACGTACCGTTGTGCTGGTACTTGCCATCGGCGATACAGATTGTTTTGGTATAAATACGGTACCGATACCACCTAAACAACCAACAAATGGACGTTGCAGGGATGACGTTGAATTGGCCGTAGCCAATGTTGCCTTTAATGTTTTTGCCTTTAATTCTAAAAGTCTTTCTTTAAATTCTGATGAATTTGAATTTTCATCATCACTTATTAATACCCCATCATCATCATCATCATCATCATCATTACCCTTTTTACTACTACTATTTTCATCATCATCATCCTCGTTGTCGTCCTCCTCCTCCTCGTCGTCATCCTCTTCGTCGTCATCATCATCATCATCATCGTTGTTATTATTATTATTGCCATCATCACCACCACCACCACCTCCCATTCCACCACCTCCACCACCGTTATTAATAAAATCATCATCATCATCATCATCATCGTCATCCAAATCGGAATCATCTGGATCTGGATCAATATTTCCTTCATTTGTTATCGAATGTAAAATATCTTGAGTGCGATTCGACGTTGACGATGAAACATCTGTAGATTTAATTATACTGCTAGCATCATCAACAGCAACAGCTTCAGCAGCTCCAGCTCCAGCAGTCGACAGAGTTGTTGTCGTAGCAGTTGGAGGCGACATTGTCGAAATAATCGTTGATGAATTTCTGTCCGTAACTTGTTCATTTTCTTCGGTCGTATTGATCACTGTTGATTCGGTTGATGGAAGTGATGATGATGATGGTGGCAACGGTGGCTGTGGCGTTGCTGATCTAATCAAAATGCCTGATGATGGTGTTAATGGCGGTGACGAAAATGGTGATGAGGCCAGCGACGACGAGGATGACGATGATGATGATAAAGATAATACTTTATAATTATTTAGATCTATTTCTTGTTTATTATTTACAGTATCATTATCTTTATCTTTATCTTTATCATCAGCAGCATCAGGAGTTTCTTTTAAATTATTTTTATCATTTTTGATGAGCTCATCATCATCCTTATTATCCTTATCCTTATCATCATCATCATCATCATCATCATCATCATAGTCTAAATCAAATATTGATTTAACTTTTGGTCGATTTGTTTTCGATTGTTTTGATTGTTCATGTTTTTGATGATCAACCAATAATTGAATTTGTTCTTCATGGTAATTATCGGGTACTAATATAAAATCTTTATGATAATCATCATCATAATCATCAGCATTATCGGTGGTTTCCATTGGTTTCGTTTTCGTTTCCGATTTCTGATCCGTTTCGGTTTTCAATTGATTATTACTATTATTATTATTATTGTTGATTGGTACTATTGATTGAGGAACTGTGATCACATTTGAATCACAAATTGAATTTGCTATTGTTGTTGTTGTTGTTGTTGTTGTTGTTGTTGTTGTTGTTGTGGTCGTCGTTATCATTGGCATTGATGATGATGATGATGTTGTAGTTGTTGTTGTTGTTATTGTCCCTGTTACATTTGTTGATATGACGGTATTCTTTAACGGTATTAATTCTGTCGTTGTTGGTATTTCTAATGCCGGTCCATCATCATTTATAATGGTAATGGACGACGACGACGACGACGCCGCCGACGGTAATTCGCCGGACTGTTGGGACTGTATTGGAGGAGGCGAATTTGAAGTAGTTTTTATCAATGTCAATGATGGTGTTGGTGTTGGTGGTGTCAATTCCAATTCCAAATCCAAATCGGGAAACTTTGGTAATAACATCATTGCGGACGATGATTGATTATGAATCAAATCGGTATTCACATCAACAACAACATCATCATCATCAACATTATTATTTGTCGTCATCATTGATGATGATGATGATGATTCTTTTATTATGCATATACAATTTGTATATTCTTCGGTGTTTTCCGCTAAATCATTTATTTTCTGTAAAATTGCAATTGTATCAATTGGCGGCAATTGAGCACGTAATGCCATAATTTCTGCTTCATAATCTTTTATCGGATATTCTTGTTGAATACTATTAATATTTAAATTTGAATCTGTATTTACATCATTATCATCGTCGTCGTCATCTTCATCATCGTCGTCGTCATCGTCATCATCGTCGTCGTCATCGTCATCATCATCGTCGTCGTCGTCGTCGTCGTCGTCGTCGTCGTCATCATCGTCGTCATCGTCGTCTTCATCATCTTCGGCTAACGCTTTATTTAATTTTATTGTATCTAAATCTGTTTCTTCGCTATTTTCAACATTATCATTATCGTATGAATTGTCGTCTGAATCATCATCATCATCAGAATCATCGTCGGCTTCATTTACATAATCAGCATCATCATCATCTCTATTTCTCTTTTTCCGAAGCACCACCTTATCATTTGGTAAATTTTCATTATCTAGTTGTTGTTGTTGTTGTTGTTGTTGATCTGAATCTTCATCTTCACGTATTTTCATTCCATCATCTCTTGAATTATTATTATTATTAACAATATCATTACGATTATTATCATCATAATCATCATCATTGGAATTTCTACGTGATGATTGATGGGTCATCATTACCGGTGATGATGACGACGATGAACATATTTTAAATTGTTCATCATTGGATTTCATTAACATTGGAATATTTTCAAAATCAAAATCTTTATCATCGTCATTGTCATTGTCATCGTTGTAGCCGCTGTTACTGTTACTGTTACTGTTACTGCTACTACTGCTACTGTTCGTACTAATTATATTATTATTATCAATGTCTGATGATGATGATTTTTGTTTAATCGATGGCAATTCAATGGAAGAAATTTTCGTTGATGCATTTATCGTTGGATTTGAATTCGTTGCCGTAGAATCAAAATTTTTGGGTTTTGTCGAGTTTTTAGACTTGGATGTGCTCCCCTCGTCCGTTTCATCATCATCATCGATTAACGTTGGCGATAGAAATTTATCGGTAAATAGTTTTTCTTCGATTTTTATCGATTCGTAACGGGTGGCGGATGCGGCTGCAATTGCTTTTTCCTTTTTTGCTGCCGATAACATTGCTTTTACTGTATTTTTTGTAGCATTTGATGATTTCTTTTTAATTTGTTGTAATTCTTTTGATGATTTAATCGCTGATGATGATGATGATGATGAAGTTTTTGTTTGTTTATTATTATTGTTTGATGATGTTGTTGTTGTTTTGGATGCCGATCGTCCTTTTGAATCTGTTGAATATCACAATAAAAAAGGGGTTAGAAATTGATGCTTTGTTTTCCCAATCAAACAGAGAACAACAGAGAATAATAATAGAAAAAAAACTCCACAATTCACTTACCTTTACTTTTACCTTTTATAGATAGATCTTTATCTTTACGAATTTTATTGCTTTGATCTTTGTGCTTTGTCGTCAATTTTTGTTGTTGTTGTTGTAGTTGTTGTTTTTCGAATGATGGTAAACTACCCTCATCGATGATCATCATTGATGGGGCTGCAACGGCCATTGGAATCCGACCGCCTGTTAACAGTGACGGTGATGATGAGGCTGAGAATGATGATGATGATGAGGACGAAGACAATAATAATAATGGTGATGATGGTGATGAAGATTTGGAAGATTTTTTTATTGAATCTGATTTTGTGGTCGTCGACGATGTACCAGTTCCAGATCCATCATCACCTCCCATTGGTGGTGACTTTGATTTTGTATCACGATTTTGTAATTCAACTAATAATTCTTTTGTTGTTTTCACTTTTTTCCTTATTGAATTTGTCATTTGTGATTTAAAACTATCACGTGTATTTTCATCATCTAAATTATCAATGATATTATTCCGTTGTTGTCGTTGTCGTTGTCGATTGTTGTCGATATTCAAATGTTTTGCCATTTTTGATGACTTTTTTACTGATGATGATGATTTTATTGCTTTGGTTTTTGTTGTTGAATTTGTTGAATTTTTTGTATCCACCGTTGCTGGTCTTTCATTCGATGTTAATGAACAATTATTTTTTAATGCCATTCGATGATCAATACCTTTTGAACCTTTTTTACGTCCACGTTTTTTCTTAACAGTTTTTTGTTGATGATGGTCACTATCATTTTCGTTTATTAAAATTGTTTCCGTATCTTTTTCTTGCTGAATTGTTGCTGCTGCTGCTGCTGCTGCTGCTGGTTTATCATCAACATTCTTTGAGCGTTCATTATTGTTTTTATTGATGTTCCCAGTTGGCGTTCCCGTTCCTATTGATTGATTTGATTTCTGTGATCGATGATCTGGGAAAAATACAGAATTCGCCGTTATCGTACCCGATTGTGAAGAACACGATGATTGATGAAAAAATGGTAATGATGGTAATGATTTTATTGATTGTTGACTTAAATCATCATCATCAATCATACTATTATTTTCGTTCAACATTGAAAATAATGAATTACTATCATTTATTTTACGATTATTTATGGAATGTAATAATCGATTGTCCACAGGATAATCATATACATTTTGACTAATATTTTGACTGTCTGAATGATGATTGGTCATTGGCATTGCTGACGATGATGATGATGATGATGATAGTTTATGTTGTTGTTGTTGTTGTTGTTGTGTTAATTTTGAATCACGTAAAAATGGTATTGTAAAACTATTATCATCAATATTATTTATAATATTATTGTATTTATTCATTTTTTTTCTATTATCATCTGTATCAACATCATCTGCATCACCCTCATCATCATTAAACAATGATGATGATGATGATGGTTTTTTCATCATTCGATTACTCGATTTCTTTTTTCCCTTTAAATTATTCTTTTTCGTTGTTGTTGTTGTTGCGGTTGTGACCGCAGATTTTTTTGGTGGATTTGGTTGATTTGATAAACTATTATTATCATTACTTCCACCACCATCTCCTCCTCCTCCTCCTCCTCCTCCTCCTCCTCCAGCAGTAATTCCTAATTCATCCATAAAATTATTATGATCACGATATGATCGTTTCTTATTATTATTATTTGAATTACTATTTGAATTACTATCCATAATTTTATCATCAACATTTGGTAAATCAATTGGATTTGTTGATGATTTTTTAAAACGTCCAGCAAATGATAATTCTTCATTATGATGATGATGATGATGTTGTTGTTGTTGTTGTTTATTTTGATTTTTATTTTGAATTTTACCACCCAACGATCCCGATCCCGATCCCGATCCTTCATCTTTATTAACTGTCATTTTCGGTTTTAATGATTGTGAATTGTTATTATTATTATTATTATTATTATTATTAAATGGTAAAGATGATGATGATGATGTTGATGATGATATTTGAGATTTAATATTTAATCCTTCTCCGTCTATGTCTCCTCCTCCTCCTCCTCCTCCTCCTCCACCTGATTGTCCCGTCAATGATTTATTTGACATCGTATTGAAAAAATCAAAATTATTATCGGATTTCGATTTTTGGAATTTTATTGGAGATTGTGAACGTGAACCGGAACTATTTGAAAAATTTATGACTTCATTAAATAATTTATTTATTGATGATTTATCAATATTTTTATTGTTGTTGCTGCTACTATTATTATTTGAGGAGGATGATCCCTTGTTTTTTTGATGATGATCCCGACTACTATCCACATAATTAAATCCATCAATTAAAATACAATCATCATCGTCCGTCTCGGCAATTGGAATTGTCGTTTTCGTTGTCATTGTCGTTGGCATTGCCCGTAAAACGGTTGACAATCCAATTTTATTATTTGATGAATGTTTATTGGATTTTTTATTGTTGTGATGATGATTGACAAGAGATTTTTCCGTCTGTGATGATTTTCTCTTATCATTATGATCATGATCATGATCAATAACAATATCATTATCATTATTATGATCATCATCATCATCATCATCGCTAATAATATGATGAATTTCATTGATTAATTCACATGGTATTTGGGATTGTTGTTGTTGGGGTTGTTGTTGTTCAATCAATTTTGATGATTTTGAAAATGATTTTGATTTAATTTTTGTATCATTTTTACTGCCCACGCCACCGCCACCGCCACCGCCACCGCCACTACCACTGTCAATTGCCAATGTTGATTTTCGTTTATGTTCTTTACGATGATGAGTTTTATTATTACTATCTTTATTACGTGGATTATTAATACCTAATTTACTAGTTGATTTTTTATTATTATTATTATTATTATTATTATTATTATTAAATAAATCATTTGACGTTGATGATTTGGATGTTGATGATGTTGTGGTTGTTGCTGCTGTTCCTTCCTTTTCCTTAAAATTACTTAAATTCTTTGTTAAATTCTGATGATCATTATTGTTATTATCGTCGTCGTCGTTCACATCATTCACACCATCACCATCACCATCATTATAATTATTATATTTTGATTGAGATTGTTTCGTTAAATTCATTGCTAATAATGTTGTTGATGATTCGTTGTTGTTGTTATTGCTGCTGCTGTTGTTGCCGCCACCATAAATTGAAGGATTATTATCATAACGTAAACGTTTTTCTTGTAAATGATATGAAAATGATGATGATGATGATGATGAATTATCATTCATATCCATCATAAATAAATCATTATTATTAAATTTTTTATTTTGATTATTAATTCCCATTGATGATGTTGATTGATGTTGTAAATCAAATGGTAATTTTCTTTTTAATTCATTTGACATAGATTTTTCATTATTGTTACGTGATTTTTGTTGTTTCTCTTGTTGTTTATTATTATCAATTATTGTGGTTGTTGAATTGGCTAATGATGATGATTGTGATTGTGATTGTCTTTGATATGATTTTGATTTTTTTACATTATTACTATTATGATTTTTTGATGATGATGATGTTTTATTCAAACATCCAGATCCAGATGATGATGATGATGATGATTGGGCGGCTACTGCTCCTGATACTGCTGTTGCTGTTGCAATTGAATTTGTTTTTTATTGTTGTTAATGATAATATATATATATATATATATAGAGAAAGTAAAAGAAAGTAAAACAAAAATAAAAAATCTACTTACCTTCTTTTTTATTAAATTGTGCATTATCTTGATGATGATGGTGATGATGATGATGATGACGTTTCGTCGACGATGATGATGATCCTTCTCCTTTTCCTCCTCCACCACCACCACCACCTTTATCATCATTATCATTATTATTATGGGATGATGAATGAGTTCCATTTGGTGGTGGTGGTGGTAATGGTTGTTGAAATTCAATTTGATTTTGTTGATGTGATGATGATGATGAATCATCATTCCTTAAAATTGAATCAGATGCTGATAATGGATAGGAGGTAATTTGTCCTGTTGCTGTTGCTGATGATGATGATGATGATGATAAGGATGAGGATGATATTGGTATAATCGTTGGTATAAAAGATTCTCGCCATTTTTTCAATAGACTACGTGAACGACGGGCTAAAATGTCATCGTTTGTACGACGACGTAATTGATTTATATATTTTGCTAATCGGGTGCTTTCCAATAATTCTTTTGTAATATTTGCAACTTCAAGTTCACCGATAACCTCGCATACGGTATTTGCATCGATGACCTACCAAAAACAAACAAAAATATATTTATTTTTATTAACCGAAAAATTTCAATGACTATTATGAATTGATTAATTTTATATTATTATTATATTTTAATCGTTTTATTACATTCCAATCAATGTTTTGGAACAAAAAAAAATTCACTATGGATTTGAGAGTTGAGAGTTGAAAAACCTATTAATAAAGAAATTCCCTCGGGAAAACCCAAAAACCAATCCTAAATCATTGAATGGTATTTTAAAAAAAAGTTAAATATTCCTATTTTTAATTGTGCAAAAATGAATGAAAAAATTTAACATATAGATTTATTAATATAAATGATTTGTTTGTAATCTCTTACAAAACGACGAAACGACAAAACAAATTTGGATATTTGGTTGGTTGTATTGAATTTATTAAAAATGAAGGTCATTTGTTTTTTGTTAATACCAAAATGTTATGTATATTAAATTATCAAATGATCTTGCAGCAACACACAAATAAATAAATAAATTAAAACCAAATAATAATAATAATCGTCATCGTCATTGCCATCAACAATTTTAAATCTGATTGAATACATATGTATATGAGTATATGAGGATTGATGGATGGATTGATGGATGAAAGGATGGATAATTGATTGATAGATTAATGAATGGATGGATTGATGGATGAATGAATGAATGGATGAATGGATGGATGATTGGTTGATGGATGTATTGATGGATTGATGGATTGATTGATGGATGGATGGGTGAAAGGATGAAAGGATGGATAATTGATTGATTGATGGATGGATTGATGGATTGATGGATTGATGGATTGATGGATTGATGGATTGATGGATTGATGGATTGATGGATTGATGGATTGATGGATTGATGGATTGATGGATTGATGGATTGATGGATTGATGGATTGATGGATTGATGGATTGATGGATGGATGGATGAAAGGATGGATAATTGATTGATAGATTGATGAATGGATTGATGGATTGATGGAGTGATGCATGGATAGATATCTTATATGAATATGATCTTTATTATATTATGAGGCGGCGATGATGATGATGATGATGATGACAAAACTATAAAAAATAATAATCGCAACATATTCGATATCAACAACAACAAAACAACATAAAAAAACAGGCTCTTTATTTATATTAATTAAAAATTATTATTTGAAGGACAATACATTTTTTTTTTTTGCTAAATGCCAACAAATCGATTTTTTTTTTCGTAAAAAACAAGATAAAATACACAAAAAAAAAAAAAAATCATCATTAATTTAAAATATTCTATTATGGGGTCGTGTCGTGTGTTAATGCGTTCATGTTTCATGCATTTGTGATTTGTTGATTGTTTTTTTTTTTTTGGTTTCTTCCTCCTTATATATATATCTGGGGATCTCTTATATTTATTTGTTTGTTTGGTTGGTTGGTGGTTGGTTGATCCCCAGAGATGATGATTTTGATTTTGTTTTTGAAGATATCAATTTAAGAACCGGTGTTCTGCTGCTGCTGCTGCTGATGTACAAAGTTTTTTTAAAGATGTTTTTTTCCGAATCAATTCTCAATCGATCAATTATAGTCCATATCATCAGATCGCAGATGGAATTTATCATAGAAATTAATTTTCCATTTGTGTTTTTGAAAGTTCAATTAATCGATCGATTCTCATTGCAATATCTTATCATTTCACGATTAGCGCGATCCCATTTAGAAGAAAAAGAACAAGGACAAGAATTACAATGATTTTACAACCCTTAATAATATAAATGGCAACATCCGCTATATAAAAATAATTTAATACACATCATAATTGAATGTGCAAAATTATAATAATTATTATTATTTTGATGGCAACAGCGCGAACACGACAACGACGACAACGACGACTACAACACGGACAATGAGATATATGACAACGCAATATATTTTATTAATTTTATCCAATTTAATCTGAATGCGTATGTGCTTTGTGCTTGCTATCGCTATCACCATCGCCATCGTCGTCTTCGTCGTCGTCGTCGTTCTGCTGATATTTTATTTATTATTTTTATGTGTGTTCAAAGGAGGAAAAAATGTGTGTGTGTGTTTTGTGATCAATGAAATTTTTTCGTTTTTCGTCCGTTCAATGATAATAAAATATAATTATAATTGTGATTGAATTACCCTTTTTTTTACTATCACATATATATATATATTGGTATTGTTTCGTAGCAGCAAATAGCCAAAAATAAAACCAAAAAGTAGGTGGAAAAATACAAAAAAAAACTAATCTTACAATAAAAATATCCTATATAAAGTTGCTTTGTTTCCTTTATGGGGATGATTCCTGGGCCCCCGTTATAGCCCGCCAATTCTATCTCTATATAAATACCTAATACACTTAATTTCTAATTGGAACTTTTCAAATTTTCAATGCAAACAAACAATACACAATACTTTTGGATAATCTGCCCTGTACATTTTTGTTTTTTGCCCTTATCCCTTATGAAAACAAAAAAAAAAAACACGTGCATTTTTTTTTTTTCACCCACACACACACACACACACACTGGGATGGGTTTGTTGTTCACTCTGTTGTGTTTTACGCGATTGACGATAACCAAAAAAAAACAACCCACCACCATCGGGGTCACAAAACAACAACAACAACAACAACAATAACAACACACAAAACAACTGAACCAAATCAGCCACAAAACAACCATTAAAAAAAAAGATAGATTCAACAAATGAATTTCATCAAGAATTCATCGATTTTTTTGTTAAAAATTTTAATAAAAAAAACAATAATATTACTTACATTATAATTAGAATCTAATGCTTTTTGTAATCGTTGTGATAAATCTGTTATTGATGTAATATTCATTTAAAGATATATATATATATTCAATTTGTATGGCACAAATATATGACCGACCCCACTTGCCTTGGCTTGGCTTGGCCGTTTTCTATCGACAACCTCAATCTCAACCTTGATCACGATCAAGACCGCCACCACCTCCACCACGTCCAACGCCACCGCCACCTCCACCTCCACCAATCACAACACAAAACAGTATATCTTTTGATTGTTATTATTATTATTATGAATGTTCTTATTATTATTACTGATTTGTATTGTGTGTTTGTATGATGAGGACACACGTGGACGGTGGATACTCACTTTAGTGACAAACACACACAAAAATTCACAATTAAAATAAAATGAGGCGAAGAAGCGCGACGAATTCCTTCTTGTGTTGCCAACAAATCAACCAACCGGTGGAATATTTTAGTGATGGATTGGATATTTAGGAATTGTTTTTTATAAATTTATTCAATAAATTGTTTCGGTGTCCGTGCGTTTTTTGCTCATTCGTTGTTTGAATTAAAATGAATTAATTCAATTTCTTTTCAATTACTTAATTTTTGATTCACAAAAATCAGATTCTGATTGTGATTTGTGATGATGATTCAATAAAAAAAAAAAAATTAAAATATTCGTTGTTTTTGTTTTAAAAAATTAAAATTAAAAATAATCGCCAACCAAAGACATAGACTAAAAAAAAAAAAAATGTATGTTTGGGTTTTGTTTACACGTTTTTTTTTTTTTTAATTTTTTTTTTGAGTGTTAGTTAACAACGTGCACGCACGACGACGACGACGACGACCAAGTCGTTTATTGTTGTTTGTGTGATGTTGTTTTTTTGGTAGAATAAATGAATGAATATGAATATGAAATATGACATTTAACTTTTGACTTTTTATGCAAAAACCTATGAAACCGAAACGAGGACAATAAGGTTCGAGGTTTTGGTTTTTAGTTTTTTTTTTTTTTTTTTTCAACTGGGAATCAAAATTGGAACTGGGAATTGAATTGAATTGAATTGAATAGAAATATTGTGTTAGGTGATGATGGTGTGATGTTGAAATAATTAAAAAAAAAAAAAATTATTGTTGTTTTTGTGGTTGGGGTGTTTTTTTGATTTTTGACTGTTAATTTTCAATTTGAAATTTGATTTCGCAGTGGTTGATTCTCTTCGTAGTTGATTTTTTGGTTGTGTTTTGACTGCACATTTATTTTTTTCACACTTTTCACATTTATTTTATTTAATTATTGCTTTATGTGCTTTTTTTTTTACGATGATTTTATTCTTCCATTTATTTCTATTTATTTCTATTTATTCTAAATTAAAAAATTTAATTTTAAAAAAAAAAAACTAATAAAAAACACAAAAAATGTTTTGGGGAATTAAAATAATAAAAAAATAAAATAAAAAACAAAAAAAACAACACAGAAAACGTTACGAAATTTTTTTTTTTTGTAAATTGCTTTCTATTTTATTTTATTTTTTTGATTTTTGTTGTTATTGTTTTTTTTTTTTGACGACGAGGGGGGCAAATTTGTTGCATATTTTATGGTTTTTTTTTTGGTTCTCACCTCATCATTCACACACACACACACTCTTTATAAAACACACTTTTTTTTTACTTGACTCTCACTTACACAATGAATAAAATAAAAAATCATATGTTCATGACAACAGACAAGTCGTCGTCGTCATCGTCATCGCCGTCGTTCGTCGTACACAAACACAACCCACCGTAATCGGTTCAGTTGTCGGAATGTCGGCCCTTTAAATATTTTACTTAATTTGAGATCTCTCTGAGATTCTCTCTCTCTCTCTCTACCAAACAGGTCTTCTTATTTTCCTATATAGTATTGCTCTTTTATAGGCTCTAGTACTCTAGTAGTAGTAGTAGTAAAAATTCTCTTCTTAATTGGGACTCTTTTTTCTAAAAGGTCTTCTTTTTTTTAGTCTCGCAGTTGCGATTGCAGTCGCAATTCGCAAATGATGTGCGTGAACCTTTGAAAATATATAAATTACACACAAAATGTGTGTACGTGTTTTTTTTTTTTTTTAATTTATTTATTGTTATTTTCGTTACAAAATCGATCGAAGAAAAAACCGAGAGTCCCCGAGTTGCAATGCAATGGGGAAAAAAAAAAATCCGAAAAGTCAAAAGCAACAACAACAACAAAACTTGTCCTAATTTTTAATTTTTCCTAATTATTTTTTTTTTTTTTTATGATGCATAACTGAACTGAACTAAACTGGTGTTTGATTTTTATTAAGAATTTCCCTTTCATTATCATTATCTTTCTGATATAAATTTAAAGTGGATAATCGAGTTGTTTGTTGTTTAAATTTAAATTAATCTCATGTCTGTCCTTCATGAACACGAAATTTTGCATTATGAAAAATAAAATTATTAAATGAAATTCAAAGTCCTTGATCAGTAGTTTTGGTTTTTTAACCACCTTCCAACATTATATATAAATGTTTTTGCAATCATCCAAAATAATCCATAATCGTAATAATAATAATAATAATAATAAATAATAGAAATGACACAAATACATACGAAATAATTTGCGAAATAAAATAACTATACAGTAAAAAATGTCTCTGTCGTTTTGTTTGTCTGCCTCTCTCTTTCTCTCTATCTCTGTATCTCTCTCTCTGCGTGAGTGCTCCGCAATGATATTGCGTTTTATTGTTATGTGTGTATTGTTTTTTTTTTTGATTTGATTATGAAAGTATTCTCTTATTTTATTATTATATTTTATTTTTTATTTATTATATTATATTAATTATACCTAATTGTCTCGCAATCTCTCTCCCTCTCTCTCTCTCTCTTTTGCTCTCTGTCTTTTGTGTCTTATGTCTTATGTATCAGTAAATCATCAGTTGTTTTTGTTGGGAAATGACATTTTTAAAAATAAATATGTCAATATGAATTCATAATTTCAAATAAATCAACAAAACACACACATACAGTCGCCCTCTCTCTCTCTCTCTCTCTCTCTCTCTCTCTCTCCATCTCTCTCAAGCAGCAACAACAACAACAACAACACAAGCATTCATTCTTGTTACATTTATTTCCGTATTATTATTTCAGTCACAAAACGCACACACACACACACAAATATGATTGATTATATATTACTGGAAAATTGGATAATCTCATTTGAATTCCAAAATTTTTGGTAACAAGTTTTGAAGAAAAAACTACAGCAGCAACATCATCAATTTAATAACTGTTACTACTGTTCAAAATAAAACCCAAAATTACCAAACATTTTTATAATTATTATTATTATTATTACGATTATTATGGATTATTGCACAAAGCACACACTCGCACACAAAAAAACATAAAATACGTCATTATAGTCATTATCATCATTTATCATCGTGTCATCGTGTCTATCATTTTGGTATTTTGTGTTTTCCACAAATTTTTCCACAATGAAAATGAAAAGAAGAAGAAGAAGAAGAAGAAGAAGTAGTTAGAGAATAACAGCAGTTGGAAAAGCAAAAAGCAGCTGTAGTAAAGGAAAAAAAAAAAAAGAAAGAACACAAAATGACAATGACGACTGCAACGACGACAACTACGACCACTACGAAGAAGAAGAAGACGACGACGACGACAACCACCGCCATCACCATCGCCACCACCACCAATATGCCATATGCTATATGACTACGTTGACTTGACGACGACGATGGCTATTGGCAATGGCGACGACAACGAGACGTCGTCCGTCGATTCGACGACACACACACAATAAATTTTAAATTTTACTACATATAATAAATTTTTTATTTTATTCCGATTTTATTTCCTTAATTAACAAAAAAAAAAAAAAATTTGAATTTCAACAAAACAACAAAAACAAAAATTAAAAAAATTAATGAAGAAATGAAGAAAATTTTGAGGTTAAAATTAAATAAAATTTTTTTACTTTTATTATTATTATTATTATTTTATTGTCTATATTTTAATTAATTTTTATTTTTTATTTTTTTTTTTTTTGATGACGAACGCTTGCGAAATTGAATAATTTATCTATCTCGTAGATATATAGTTTTCTTTTTTCTTTTTTTTTTTTTTTATTATTATTATATTGTATTGTATTAAAATAATATCACGCTTGCCCCAAATAAGAATAGCGCGACGGCGTCTCAACAGCGACGACGATGGCAAACAACTAAAGAAAAATTTTTACGAAATTTTGTTTTGCTAAAACACTATTTACAAACCAAAAACAAAAACAAAAATAAATTCAAAAATAAAAATCATATTGCTCTATAAATTTCTCGTGTGTGTGTTTACTTGTTTGCTTGCTTCATGCTTGTGCTGCTTGCTGGTGTGGTGCTGATGTTATTATTTTTTGTATTGGATTTTTTTTTTATTATATATTGTCATTTCAATGAATTCTCACTCATACATTTTCTATATATACATATATATTTTAACAACAAAATCAACTCGCTCTCTCTCTCTCTCTCTCTCTCTCTCTAAAACCTTTGCTATATAAATATAATATAATACCAGTAAAACAACAACAAACTAAGGCGATATTGCGCGAACGTAGACAGACGCAGACATTGGTTTGTTTGTTTGTTTGTTTGTTTGCCGACCCATCTCTACTTTACTAAACCTACCGCTACCTACCTGCTCTGTCATCGTCATCAGTCACACGAATCCATGATCCATGAATCGCCGCAGACCTTGATCGTATTAGTGAATTTTTTATAAAATTTAAAACCTCATCAAAACACAGAACTCACACTCACTAAATTTTCCCATTATTGCCATCGCATTCGCAATATTCTCTTAATTTTCTCTTTTACTACACTCTTTTCATCATCATCATCATCATCATCATAATTATTTTATTATTATTATGGTGAATTCATTCACGTCTATGGTGAATTCACGTTTATGGTGAATTTCTTAAAAAAAAAACATTATTGCAATTGGTGAATAAGTTACGAACGAAAATTACGCCGTTTATTTACGCGACCAGCAGTGAATGAGAAATGAATAAAATTTTGTGTATTTAATTTATCCAATGAATTGGAAATTTTCTACTAAAGGGAATTCGTTCAGAAAGGGATTTTGCAGGATTTTCTATCGATAGAAAATTTTTCACTAAAGGAAATTCGTTTAGAAAGGGATTTTCAGTTGATTTTCTGTCGATAGAAAACTTTTCACTTAAGGAAATTCGTTCAGAAAGGGATTTTCAGTTGATTTTCTATCGATAGAAAATTTTTCCCTTGAGGAAATTCGTTCAGAAAGGGATTTTCAGTTGATTTTCGATCGATAGAAAACTTTTCACTTAACAAAATTTGTTCAGAAATGGATTTTGAATTGATTTTCTATCGATAGAAAACTTTTCACTAAAGGAAATTCGTTTAGAAAGGGATTTTCAGTTGATTTTCTATCGATAGAAAACTTTTCCCTTAAGGAAATTCGTTCAGAAAGGGATTTTCAGTTGATTTTCTATCGCTAGAAAACTTTTCACTTAACAAAATTTGTTCAGAAATGGATTTTGAATTGATTTTCTATCGATAGAAAACTTTTCACTGAAGGAAATTCGTTCAGAAAGAGATTTTCAATTGATTTTCAATCAATAGAAAACTTTTCACTTAAGGAAATTCCTTCAGAAATGAATTTTGAATGATTTTCAATCAATAGAAAACTTTCCACTTAAGGAAATTCGTTTAGAAATGGATTTTACAGGATTTTCAATGAATAGAAAATTGTCTACTAAGAGACATCGACATCCCACAGAGCATCACAGGCAGTATAAATAGAATTTAATTTAATTAAATATTAATCAATTAAAAGAAGAAATTAGATATTTAGCAAGAAAATGTCTTTTGTGCATTTAAATTTTGTCATGTGGTTATTATGAATTTTTTTTTTTGTAGCGTGTGGCGACGATATTTAATTGAATAATATTTTATTTTTTATTATATACACGCAATTAAATTTGGTTGATTATTTTATATATAATAATAAATAATAATAATACAAACTCTAACCTTTAATAATGCTCTTGATATCGTCCTCCTAGTCGTCGTTGTCCTCGTCCTCGTCCTCCTAGTCGTCGTCGTCGTCGTCGTCGTTGCCAATGATGATGATGATGATGATGATGATGATGATGATGTTCGATTGATTGATATTCGGGATATTGGTGCCATTGAAAATGACTTTGATGATGACGACGACGACGACTTTGATGACCAATTTCTTAAGATTGCCCGTTGTCTTAATTTTAACAATTGTTTTCTATCATTGCATAGCATTAATAATAACATTTTGATTGATTCGCACAATATTATGCGTTATCTGCTGCTGCGTTATCAATATGCTGTTTTTGTTGGTTAAAAATATAATTTTTCAAATGTATATTGGTAATAAAATTGCAAATATGAATTGGGAATTTTAAAAACCCCAAATATATGTTGTTTTGTTAAACCAACAAACAAACCAATAATAAAATAGAATAATTAATTAATTTATTTTTTTTTTTATAACATTTCACTTAAGTTTCTTCTACTTTATAAAGTAATAATAATATTTAAAAAAAAGAAAAAATTGAATTTAAATCGATTTTCCAAAAGAAAAAAGAAAAAAAAAGAAAAGTTTTAACACCCACACGTAAAAGAATTTATCCTCTATATATATGAAAATAAAAAATTATAATGACATTGCTGGGCTGCTTTATGGGAAAATTTTATTATATTTATATAAATTTTCCTCTCAAATAAGCAGCAAAAAAAAAAACACAGAAGAAAAAAAAAACAAAAGAAAAAGCACCTAGCACAATACTGAAACTTTTACTGTTATTCTTTCTTTCTTTTTTTTTTTTAGATAAATCTTTCTTTACCCAACGTTAACAAAATTATTACTGATGATTGAACCAAAATAATAAAAAAAAAAAAAACACGGGGATTTATTTTTTTTTTTTTTTTTTTGATATTACCCCAATAATGGGAAAATTCTTATTTATATTGTTTATGTGTGTTTATATAAAAATATATATTTGGATTTTAAACTATTCATCTCGCATATCGTATATCATCATCATTATCACCATTGCCATTGCCATTGTCGTCGTCGTCGTACTCGATAATAAAAAAAAACAAAGGTGTGAGATTTTGTGTGTGCGTCTGTTGTTAATTATTTTATAGATGTAATTTATATATATATATGTAAAAGCATGAAAATTCATTGTAATGCTGCGTTCAAAAAAAAAAAAAAAACAAAAATGTAAAAGAGAAAATCCCAGATCCAAAATCTGTTATATTCGTATATATGATACATACTCGTAATGCACCACGCATTATCCTTTTTTTTTTTTGGTTTCTTCTTTTTTTTTGGTTTCGCTATATTTACAATATTAACACAAAGTTTTTGGATAAGCAGAAACACTTTTCCGCATAAGGAAATTCGTTTAGAAAGGGATTTTAAAGGATTTTGTATCGATAGAAAACTTTTCACTTAAGGAAATTTGTTCAGAAATGGATTTTCAGTTGATTTTCAATGAATAGAAAATTTTCCACTTAAGGAAAGTCGTTCAGAAAGGGATTTTCCGTTGATTTTCTATCCATAGAAAATTTTCTACTTAAAGAAATTCGTTCAGAAATGGATTTTGCAAGATTTTCTATCAATAGAAAATTTTCTACTTAAAGAAATTCGTTCAGAAAGGGATTGTGCAAGATTTTCTACGGATAGAAAACTTTTCACTTATGAAAATTCGTTCAGAAATCGATTTTGCAGGATTTTCTATCGATAGAAAATTTTCTTCTAAAGAAAATTCGTTCAGAAATGGATTTTCAATTGATTTTCTATCGATAGAAAACTTTCCACTTAAGGAAAATCGTTCAGAAATGGATTTTACAGGATTTTCTCTCAATAGAAAATTTTTCACTTAAGGAAATTTATTCAGAAATGGATTTTGCAGGATTTTCTATCGATAGAAAACTATCCACATAACGAAATTCGTCCAGAAAGGGATTTTGAATGATTTTCTATCGATAGAAAACTTTTTACTTAACAAAATTTGTTAAAAAATGGATTTTGCAGGATTTTCAATCGATATAAAACTTTCCACTTAAAGAAATTCGTTCAGAAATGGATTTTGAATTGATTTTCTACGGATAGAAAACTTTCCACTTAAGGAAATTCGTTCAGAAATGGATTTTCAGTTGATTTTCTATCGATAGAAAATTTTTCACTTAAGGAAATTCGTTCAGAAATGGATTTTGAATGATTTTCAATGAATAGAACATTTTTCACTTAAGGAAATTTGTTCAGAAAGGGATTTTGCAAGATTTTCTCTCAATAGAAAATTTTCTACTCAAAGAAATTCGTTCAGAAATCGATTTTGCAGGATTTTCTACGGATAGAAAACTTTTCACTTAAGAAAATTCATTCAGAAAGGGATTTTCAATTGATTTTCTCTCAATAGAAAATTTTCTACTTAAAGAAATTCGTTCAGAAAGGGATTGTGCAAGATTTTCTATCGATAGAAAACTTTTCAGTTAAGGAAATTTGTTCAGAAAGGGATTTTCAGTTGATTTTCTATCAATAGAGAACTTTCCACTTAACAAAATTCGTTCAGAAATGGATTTTCAATTGATTTTCTATCGATAGAAAACTTTTTACTTAACAACATTTGTTAAGAAATGGATTTTGCAGGATATTCAATCGATAGAAAACTTTCCACTTAAAGAAATTCGTTCAGAAATGGATTTTGAATGATTTTATATCGATAGAAAACTTTTCACTGCGAGAAATTGGTTCACAAATGGATTTTCAATTGATTTTCTATCGATAAAAAATCTCCCACTTAAGGAAATTTATTCAGAAATGGATTTTGCAGGATTTTCTATCGATAGAAAACTTTTCACTTAAGAAAATTCGTTCAGAAATGGATTTTGAATGATTTTCTATCGATAGAAAACTTTCCACTTAAAGAAATTCGTTCAGAAATGAATTTTGAATGATATTCAATCGATAGAAAACTTTTCACTGCGGGAAATTGGTTCACAAATGGATTTTCAATTGATTTTCTATCGATAGAAAATTTTTCACTTAAGGAAATTCGTTCAGAAAGGGATTTTGCAGGATTTTCTACGGATAGAAAACTTTTCACTTACGAAAATTCGTTCAGAAAGGAATTTCGATTGAGTTTCAATGAATAGAAAATTTTCTTCTAAAGGAAATTCCTTCAGAAATGGATTTTCAATTGATTTTCAATCGATAAAAAATCTCCCACTTAAGGAAATTTATTCAGAAATGGATTTTGCAGGATTTTCTACCGATAGAAAACTTTTCACTTACGAAAATTCGTTCAGAAATGGATTTTGAATGATTTCTATCAAAAGGCAAATTTTTACTGAAGAAAATTGGTTCAGAAATGGATTTTCAATTGATTTTCTCTCAATAGGAAATTTTTCACTTAAAGAAATTCGTTCAGAAAGGGATTTTGAATGGAATGGTTTAAAAACAAATAAAAAAAAAACCCAATTTTTTCATTTTTTGATTAACATATAAACATTTAATTTCTTCAAATTTGAATGAATGAATATTATATATAACATATATATATTTAGATATATGTAGATAGGTTTGAATATTCAATTTTCAATCTATTATACATATATATATATATGGTATATAATTTAGATAGATATTTCAAAATTTATGCTAAACTACACAATTTTTTATTGGTTTTTATATATTTATAATAATAATAAATTAAATTATTTTAAATTTGAATATTTAATTATATATAATATACTCTATATATTTTGTTTTCAACAACGATTTTTATAATAAAAATTAATTATTTATTTAATTTTGTAAATTTATTTTATTTATTTAATTGATGATATGATAGATAGATAGATAGATAGATTTAGAAAGATAATTATTAATATATATATATGGAAATATTTATAGAGAGATTTTTGTATTATTCTTTCTTAAATTTATGAAAGTTATTTAATAATTAATCTAATATATAATAGTTTTTTTTTTTTCGGAATCGGAATCCCCGATTCTATATACATTTATAGAAATTGAATTACTTATTTGTTTTTTTGATAAATTTGATTATTTAATTTTTAATTTAATTAGTAATTTAATTATTAATTAATTAATTATGATTTTGATTATTTTAATTACCCATATTCAATATGCGCATATACATAATAAAATTTATTAAAAATTACAATAAGTTTTTTGTTAAGTTTGATTACGTTCAGAGAGAGAGAGAGAGTTAAGAGAGTTATTTTTTTTTTTTTTATATTTATGAATTAATTTTTTTATTATATATATATATAATTATTATTAATAATATGATATAGTAGAGAATAAAATAGCAATTCAAACAAATTTACATTCTTCAAAAGTCTCTTCCTCTCCTCCTCGTTTTTTGGCAATCATCGCCTAGGCCGTCGCCTGTTTTTCTTCCTCCTATAGTCCTGTTCTCGTTTCCTTTTTTTGTGTGATGCGTTTGTGATACTTTTTAAGTATACACAAATCACAAATTTTCATTTTTTTGATTTCTTATATTTATTTTTTATTTGTTTATGTTTTAAAAAAGATTGGCAAATTTTTATTCAATTACAATTAAAATTGCTGTAAAAAAAACTGAAAAAATTAAATAAAAAAATCGGTGGCTATTTTTAGTCTGTCTGTTTTTTTTTGTTTTTTTTTATGCGTTTGTTCGTTCGTTTGTTCGTTTGTTCGTTGAATTATTTGAAAAATTATTAATTAAATAAAAAATAAAAAAAATCCAAAATTCTTTTAATAAGATCCCCAAAAACCTTCTTCTTCTTCTTCTTAAGTACTTCAAGTACAAATCACAATTTTATTTTATTTTTTAATATTAAATAATGATAAAAAAAAAAAAAAAATCGGTGGCACTAGAAACGCTTTGTTTAGTTTCGTCATTTCCTTTTTTCCAGGATTTATTATAAGGACTTTGTCGTTTTTTTTTGGCCTGAAATTCTAGCAATTATAGCTATATAACTTTTTAAGGAAATTTTTATGGAAATATTTTCCGTTTTGATGTTTTGCCGGTCATGGCCCCATTTTAATTCATAAAAAAAACCTTTTAATTAAAAGTGTTTTTTTTTTTGTTATATGATGGGGGGTCAGTCAGTCGGTTGATTAATTTATTTTTGTTATTTATTCGTGTTACAATGCCCTAAATATTTTTAACTTTGATATGTTGTTTAATTTTTGGGGGTAGGTATAGAGGGTTTTGTTTTGTGTGCAGTTATGTGATTGATTTTCTATGATTTTGTATGATTGATTGATGGATTGATGGATTGATGGATTGATGGATTGATGGATTAATGGATTGATGAATTGATGAATTGATGAATGGATGGATGAATGTTTTCTAGATATGCATTTATTATTTAAAATAAAATAAGGTCAAAATATATATATATACATATGTTATATATATATCAGATATGTCAGTTACTTGGTTGGTTGGGTTTTATAAAATTAAGGAAATTCGTTCGTTCAGAAATGGATTTTGAATGATTTTCTATCAATAGAAATGTTTCTACTTAAGAAAATTCGTTTAGAAAGGGATTTTCAGTTGATTTTCTATCGATAGAAAACTTTTCACTTAAGGAAATTCCTTCAGAAAAGGGATTTTGAATGATTTTTTATCAATTGGAAAAATTTTCTACTTAAGGAAATTCGTTTAGAAAGCGATGTTGCGGGATTTTCTATCGATAGAAAACTTTCCACTTAAGGAAATTCGTTTAGAAATGGATTTTGCAGGATTTTCTATCAATAGGAAAATTTTTCCCTGAAGAAAATTCATTCAGAAATGGATTTTCAATTGATTTTCTATCAATAGACAAATTTTCAACTTAACAAATTTCATTCAGAAATGGATTTTCAATTGATTTATAAAAATATAAATCAGATATGTCAGTTACTTGGTTGATTGGTTGATTGGTTGGTTGGTTGGTTGGTTGTTTGATTGGGTCTTATATTTAAATGAACAATAAAAAAAAATTATGATTTTAAAAATCTATTGAAAAATTAATTTTATCATCATCATCATCATGATAATGATCATGATGATGATGATGCTTATCTTTATTATCAATATTCGTATCCGTATCCGCATCCGTATCCGTATCATTAATATCATCTTTATCATATGTTTTTGTGGCACGCCGGAATTGACGTTGTCGCCGTTCTTGAAGTTCCAATTTTTGTCGTGCCAATTGTTTACGCATTTTTTCATCATTATCACAAAATTCCTCCGGTGGACTTAAACGAATATTTTCAACTGCATTAACAACTGCATTAATTTCAGTTTCAGTTTCAATTTCAGTTTCAATTTCAGTTTCAGTTTGTTGTTGTTGTTGATAATCGTTGTTGATCTGTCGAATGTTGTCCATCATTGAAATTCTTAGTAATTCATGAAATTGTGAATATGTTGGTAATAAACGATATGGTAAAATCATTGAATGACCACGACCACAAAAAATTGGTAATTGTAATTCTTTTATATTACGAATATTGTAATTCATTAATGGTTTTTTTTTATTCATTAATGACATTCGATGTCGATTATATTTACCGAAACGGTTATTCGATTGTGGTGTTGCACGATTGTATTCGATTGTGGTGTTCGATGGACGATTGCCGTATTTAATTCGATTTGCCACCGGTTGGTCATCAAAATTGTATTCTGTTGTCTGATTATTAACAGGGATTGTGATGGTCGATGAAGTTTGACCACCATTGAAATTACCATCCGGATGGATATGTGATGATGATGATGATGATATTTTACGTATTCGTTCACGATGAATTAATATTGAATCAACACTTTGTAGACGTCCTCGTTGTCGCCGATGTTGTTGTTGTTGTTGTTGTTGTTGTTGTTGTTGTTGTTGTTGTTGTTGTTGTTGTTGTTGTTGTCGTCCACTTGATAATGGTGTTGGACTTAAGTCACTTAATTCATCATCATCATCATCATCAACATGATCTCGATGGTTAATGGCCGAAATATTGTGGGTTGTGCGAGAACGACGCGGATAACTGGGACGAGGACGTGGTGAACGTGGACGAGGATGACGACGATGACGACGATGACCACCACTACCACCACTAGCACCACCACCACCACTAGCACCAACACTAGCATCATCATCATCATCATCATCAAATCGATGTTGATATAATTGATGACGATGGTGTTCAATATCATCATCAACGATACGACGAACCGCATTACTAGTAGTAATTGTTATATTTGGCTCCCGTGAATTTGATCCCAATATTGTTTCCATAAAATGTCCATATGATTGAAAAGCATTGGAATGCCGAGATCTAATCATCGTTGTCGTTGTCGTCGTTGTCGTTGTTGTCGTCATCGTCGTTGATCTGTATTGTATTGATGTTGGTAATGATAGGGATGATAATGATGATGGTGAACGTGATGATTGAGGTAATCTTATTGGTGGTGATGGTCTTGATGGTGGTGACGGTATTTCAAATACCGGTAATGACTGCTGTTAAATTGATTTTGATTATTATTATTATTATTTGATTTTATTACTAATAAATAAAATTTAAAAATTTCGCAAATTTTACCCGATAATTGATGATTGTATTTTCATTTTGACCATGAACCGTCGTGGCAATCTGTTGTGGATTTAATGATTGATGATCTGCAGATCTGCATGGTAATGAATTTAATTGATGTTGTGTTCGTTGTTGTTGTTGTTGTTGATATTGTGATAATGATAATGATGATGTGGATGTGGATGTGGATGATGATGATAATAATTGAGTGTTTGTTGTTGTAGTTGTTGTTGTTGTTTTATGACTGTGATGGATGAATGTAGCGGATGCATTAGAAATCGGTAACTTCACGATGGGTGTACCGACTCTTTGTGGATTGATGTTGTGAGGCAATGTATCGATTGTTGTTGTTGTTGTTGCCGATGTTGTTATTGTTGCCGTTGACGCCGATGCTATTTTGATTTTTTTTTTTTTTTAATAAAGATGGGTGGGGTGAATGGAAAAAATGTTTAAATATTAGAATTGACCTTTTTTTTTATCGTATAAATTATTCAAAATAACAATAAATAATAAAATAAAATTATAGATTTATTAAAAATACATTGACATTGAATTTTAAACATATAATGGCACAAACAACACCAATTATTTTAATTGTATAACAAAGTAAAAGATAAAAGATAAAAAAAAAACAAATACAATTTTAGTTTTTTTTTTTTTTTTAATAAATTGAGTGTGATTTATTATTTTTATTTTGATTATGAAAAAAAAAAAAGATTATCAAAATTCTTACTTTTACTTTGTGCAGTGTTTTGAAAATACTCGCTTTATTTTACCAAAATAAAGAAATTAAAATAAAATAAAAATATTCGTTCAGGAAGGGATTTTTTTTTTTTTTTTTTAATTCGTATCCCTATAAAACCGTTACCGTTGAGATATTCCCAACCGCTAGTTATGTGGGGTTATGTTGAGAATATATATCGGGAAACGGATCGGATAGGAATCGTATAACTGCTTCGGTTAAATTAAAACTTCAAAACACAAAGGAAGTTATGAAGCTTCCATATAAAAAAAAATCGAAAATTTTCTTTTATTGCACAATAATAATAAAATAAAGCATCGCATAACCAAAAAAAAAAAAAAAAAATTAAAGCACAAATTATTAAACAAAACCAATAACAACACCAACAATTTATAACAAATATTTCATTCAAGGATATGTATAGTAAGGACTAATATAGAGCATAATTAATAAAACACAATTCATTCACATATAATATTTAACAGAGATTAGCAAAAAAACAACAATAGAGTAATAAAAGACTATGGACAGAGGCAACTCTATTTAGGGAAGTTTCTCATCCCTAAACTTCAATCCCTTTTTTTTTTTTTTTTGGTTTTTTGGTACCTTTTCCGTTAATTCGCTTTCGCACAAAATACAATAGTTCAAGTTCAAGTTCAACACTCAACAATCAACACAAAATCAACAAAATTACAATTCAAAACAAATTCACAGAGTGAAAGTAACACAACACATGAATATATAATATATATAGAGAGAGGAAAATACAGTAAAGAAAAGAATAGAAAATATAGGAAGTGAAGAGGATATAAAAAAAACAGATTGAAATGCAAAATTATTTGTCTATATACATTCATTGGTTTTTTTTTTTTTTGTGTTTACATCAATTTTTAATACAATAAAAACATCAACTTATTTATTATTAATAATATTGGGATGATTGGTTTTTTTTTTATATTCACAGATGTGAGATGAGATGAAAAAATTAAAATTAATTAAAAAACTAAAATAAATAACAAACACAACAAAAAAAAAATAGACGAATAAAAACACAAAACAAAAAAAATAAGAAATAATTTATTAAAAAATCAAATGATTTTATTGAAGATTTCTGTCTCTCTCTCTCTCTCTCTCTCTCGTCTGCCCATTCTTCGCGTTTGTTAACTGTTTTTATAACTGTTTTGTTTTGTATTGCCACTTAATTGAAAAATGTTGTGCGTTAATTGGTCTTTTCCCTTCCGCTTCATCATTGGCTTCATTGGTTTCCGACGACTTGAGTCTCTCTCGGAACTGTATACGAACTCTTTCTCTTGTTGATTATCCACCGCTGCCGTTTTTCCGTGGATCGTTCGTTAATTTATTAGACATTTTGACATAACTGGACAAATAAGCACACAAACACAAACAAATTCAAACAAATTCAAACACACAAACATTCTTGAATAATTCTTAACAATTATTTTCTCATATATTATATAGTATTAGTATTTTTTTTTTGGTTGTTATATTACTTATTGTCATCGATCCATCATCTTCTCCTCTCTTATTCTGCTCCTTCCTCCTTTCCGTCTCCCCTTTGGCATTCTCTCACGCATTTTTTTTTTTTTTTTTTTGAAATACCCGCGTATTTTTTTCGCAAAATAATATACAAATCATAATGATTTAAAAATAAAATTTAAAATAATTTAAAACAATTTAAAATTAAAAACCAAATTAAAAAAACCAAACAAACACAAAAAAAAAAACTAATAATGTATGAGTTTTTTATGAGTATAAAATATTACTAACTTACTATGATGAGAGGCACTTGAAAATACAGTTAAACGTTGTTGTTGTGGTTGTTGGTGTTGGTGTTGATGTGGTTGATGATGATGATGATGATGATGATCCCTTCCAAATGCCTGACCACTGAAAGCCCCACTGCTGTTGTTGCTGTTGCTGTTGTTGTTGCCTCCGATAGGGCCGCCGCCGCCGCCGCCGCCACTTGCACCTCGACTAGACGATCTTGATGATTTAGATGATGATGATGATGATGATGTACCAACACCACCACCACCACCTGTTGATTGTTGTTGTTGTTGTTGTTGTTGGTAATGTTGATTATTATTTACTCCTGAATTTCCGCCGTTACCACCTCCTGATCCTCCTGCTCCTGATCCTCCTGCTCCTGATGACATCCCACCTGCTGTACGTACAGAATTTTGTAATCCACCACCATCAATATTTATTGGATCTATATGCAAAACATTTCATTTACATAAATTTACCAATCAATCAATTAATCGACACAGAAAATAAAAATAAAATAATTAATATCACTAAATACTTGTTAAATTAACGGGACTCAATTGATTTGTGACACCACCACCACCAGCACCACCACCACCACTACCAATTGTTACAGAATGATATCCAGGTGATAAATTGATTGGTGAGGTTCGATTAGCCGCTGTTTGCTGTTGATTACTGAATAATAATTGATTTGGTCGTTGTTGTTGTTGTTGACGATGTTGGGGTTGTTGCCGTTGCTGCGGTGGTTGCCGTTGTTGCGGTTGTTGTTGTTGTGGATGATGTGGATTTGGATCACCATTTCCCGATTCGGAATCCGATACCAAACCGATATCATATGATTCAATTTCTGATTTTTGCATTATTTTTGATTGATTTTGAAGATGTTGTTGCCTTTGTAAAGTGTTACCATGCGTCGTCATTGCCAATTGTTGTTGTTGTTGTTGATTAGGATTGGGTTGATGATGAATTTGTGGTCGTACCTGAAGTTGATGTTGATGATGATAAATTGGTTGTGGTTGTTGTTGTTGAAGATATTGATAATGATGATGCGTGGTGGACGATGGTAACGAACGTGTAATAATTGCCGATGGTTTAACTAAATTTAATGATGACGTATGATCACATGTTTCAATATAATTATCGGGAATACAAATATTAACACTACCATTGTTGCCATTACCTCCGTCACCGCCGCCGCCGCCGCCATTTCCTACACTAATGGCCGAATGATGAGTTTGATGATGAGGTACACAAATCGCTCCCGAATGTTTATTATGAATTTTATATGATGCGGCATTTAATGGATCATTTGGTAATTGAAATGTTGCATATGGATAAATATCATCGGCACATTCTGGTATACGATCGAATAATGGACTACCACCACCACCATGGATTATTGACGGCGACGCCTGTTCTAAATGGGATTGATCATCAACCATTGTGATAATATGGTGCTGTTGTTGATGGCCAATTATTGGATTCCGTCCAGATGCATAATATTGCTCACGTTCACGATATGCCGGTGGTTGTTGTTGTTGTTGTTCAATTTCTATATGGCAATCTGCAGATATTGAACTATTTTGACGTTTATGATGATGGGCTCGATATGCTATTGGATTTGGCGGATAATGGGATAATGGCAATGGTTGTGGTGGTGGTGGTAAATCACTATGAATGAATTTCGTTTCATTTATTATCGAACAAGTGGTGGCTGCGGCGGTGGTGGTGGTGGTGGTCGTCGTAGTGGTACTATTATGCTGTTTTTTAATATCATTAAAAGAGGATAATTCTATTGGTTCGCATACGATACGAACCTCATGTAAATCGTTAGCCTCAACATCATCATCATCGTCGTCAACATCCTCATTATTATTATTATTATCCTGATCATGATCATTAATGGTTGTATTGTTATTGTTATTATTATTATTATTCGTAGTAGTATTACGACGACAACGATCACGAAAAACACCACCAGCAGCAGTAGCAGCACTACGGCCACCACGACGTCCCGAACGAGTATACGTATTACAGCATAATATATATGAAATATATTTTCGAAACATTTCATATCGTTGTTCGGGATCTTTTGTATACAAACACCAATGAAATAGAGAAAACATTAGTAAAAGGGCAACAATGCATACGGACACAACCACCGCAAAACTTGTATCCGAATACATTCTATTCCAAACTATAGAAGTTGTTGTTGTACCATTTGAATTTGTATTTGTATTTGTTGTATTGCTGCGATGTGTTAAAATGCCATTTTTAAAACGAACATCATATTCACCATTTAAATCACCATCATTATTTGCCTGTTCCAAATTAATATTATGATGTCTTATGGTATTACTACTACCAGCACCACCACCATGAACACCACCCCCACCATAGCGCATTGCATCATTATCATTATCATCATCATCATCGTCGTCGTCCGGTGGTCCCGATGGTCCAATTTCATCTTCATCATCATTTTCCGGTCTTGATTTTTCTTTACCATATCGTCCAATAATCATATTAATATATTTTGATGGTTGACCATCCAAACGGGCACCAATTGGTGAACCACCACCACCGCCACCAGCACCCGCACCACCACCTCCCAAATTCCGATGATACCGCATCGTGTTAACGGTATATTCAGCCACCGTATCACCAGCATTATTATGACCAGTTACCCGTACAATGTAACGCGTTTCCGATTCCAAATCGGGTATAAAAAATATGGCCAATGATCCTGGTACATTACTGGACACAACAATCCAATCGGTTGTTGACGAACCCATTGCTGAGGTGGCGGAAGCAACTACAGCCCGTCGAAATTCCACCATAAAATATATTATTGGACATCCGCCATTTTTCCATGCGGATAAATCTAATGCAATACGGGTAACATTTGGTCGTACAAAATGTTCACGTACGGGTGCCAACGGTTTATTACCTTTTGTCCGAACCGTTTCAATTGGTGATTGCGATCCTCTACCGATACGATTGAATGCCACCAAAAAAAATTGATACGTACTGCCACATTGTAAATTGTCTAGAATGTATGTTGTTGCCCGACGATCCAATAGACGTTCTTCCCAATTATTCTGTTCATATCGCATTGACATTATGTAACCGCGTATTGGTGATCGCTGAGCACCGATTCCAACACCACCGCCATCGCCACCTGTCGATATCATTGTCGACGACGACGATTGCCGCCATTCCAATCGCACCGATGACGTTGTCGTTTCGGTGACCAATAGTTTTGGTGATGACGGTGGCACTTGCACAAATACCTGATAAACAATCATATCAACACCACCATTATTTGTGGGATTGCTCACCGAACACGTATAATTTCCCTCATCTTTACGTTGAACTTTACGTAAAATTACTGTATTATTCGAGTCGATCTCCAGTACAGTAGTTGGTTTTTTATTCTTGGAACTGAAATTCAAAAATAAACCAAATTAAAAACACAAAAACAAAATTGTATATATGAAAATTAATACTAACGATTTATTATTATCGTTGTTGTTATTGTTATTGTTGCCGGCGACCAATTGTGAATTCCATTCGGTATGAACCGGCATGGGGTATCCTCCCACATATTTACAAGGTAATCGAATGGTAATATGCCATGGAACGTTTATTATTTGAGAAAACGATATTATGGCAGCTGGTAATGCTTGTGTTCCTTTTACCTTTGATTTAATCACCGGTGTACTTGGTCCCTGACCGATACGCGTCGATGCCGTTAACCACGTTTCATACGTCCGGTCCCTTTTCAATCCGACTAGCTCATAATCCAAATGATCGGCCAATAATTCTTTCTGTAAATTTCAGACATTTTAATTCCGAGAAAATCGCAATTTATAAATTTATAAAAAATGAATTTAATGATTTTATTTAAAAAAAAATTTTTAGGGTTTATTAAAATCTCCATAAAATGTAAACCACTGAATGAATATTCAAGTTTAGGGGCTTGTTGGAAAGGTATTGAAGTCCTCTTTAAGGATAACGAAGGATTCAATAGGGTTGTCCTAAAAGTTCATGCGGAAAATTACATATATTTCGGAAAAATCGTCATAGTTTTATATTTTTGTATGAAGACCCCAACTTTTTTTTGCATATTCGTAAAATTTAGACCATTTTAAATAAAAAACGTCCCCATAAATTTTTTCCTTTTCATGGAAATTTTCCGAGAAAATTGAGTTTGAAAAACGGGTGATTTTCCCTCAATGAGTATTAAAAAAAAATGTCATATCTAAAAAGGAGGTCTACAAAAATCTCCATAAAATCTAAACCACTTAATGAATATTCAAGTTTAGGGGCTTGTTGGAAAGGTATTGAAGTGCTCTTTAAGGATAACGAAGGATTCGATAGGGTTGTCCTGAAAGTTCATGCGGAAAATTTCGTATATTTAGGGAAAATCATCATAATTTCATATTTTTGTATGAAAACCCCAACTTTTTTTTGCATATTCGTAAAATTTAGACCATTTTAAATAAAAAACGTCCCCATAAATTTTTTCCTTTTCATGGAAATTTTCCGAGAAAATTGAGTTTGAAAAACGGGTGATTTTCCCTCAATGAGTATTAAAAAAAATGTCATATCTAAAAAGGAGGTCTACAAAAATCTCCATAAAACCTAAACCACTTAATGAATATTCAAGTTTAGGGGCTTGTTGGAAAGGTATTGAAGTGCTCTTTAAGGATAACGAAGGATTAGATAGGGTTGTCCTGAAAGTTCATGCGGAAAATTACGTATATTTATGAAAAATCATCATAATTTCACATTTTTGTATAAAAACCCCAACTTTTTTTTGCATATTCGTAAAATTTAGAGCATTTTAAATAAAAAACGTCCCCATAAATTTTTTCGTTTTCATGGAAATTTTCCGAGAAAATTGAGTTTGAAAAACGGGTGATTTTCCCTCAATGAGTATTAAAAAAAATGTCATATCTAAAAAGGAGGTCTACAAAAATCTCCATAAAACCTAAACCACTTAATGAATATTCAAGTTTAGGGGCTTGTTGGAAAGGTATTGAAGTGCTCTTTAAGGATAACGAAGGATTCGGTAGGGTTGTCCTGAAAGTTCATGCGGAAAATTACGTATATTTAGGGAAAATCTTCATAATTTTATATTTTTGTTAGAAAACCCCAACTTTTTTTTGCATATTCGTAAAATTTAGACCATTTTAAATAAAAAACGTCCCCATAAATTTTTTCCTTTGCATGGAAATTTTCCGAGAAAATTGAGTTTGAAAAACGGGTGATTTTCCCTCAATGAGTATTAAAAAAAATGTCATATCTAAAAAGGAGGTCTACAAAAATCTCCATAAAATCTAAACCACTTAATGAATATTCAAGTTTAGGGGCTTGTTGGAAAGGTATTGAAGTTCTCTTTAAGGATAACGAAGGATTCGATAGGGTTGTCCTGAAAGTTCATGCGGAAAATTACGTATATTTAGGGAAAATCTTCATAATTTTATATTTTTGTATGAAAACCCCAACTTTTTTTTGCATATTCGTAAAATTTAGACCATTTTAAATAAAAAACGTCCCCATAAGTTTTTTCCTTTTCATGGAAATTTTCCGAGAAAATTGAGTTTGAAAAACGGGTGATTTTCCCTCAATGAGTATTAAAAAAAATGTCATATCTAAAAAGGAGGTCTACAAAAATCTCCATAAAATCTAAACCACTTAATGAATATTCAAGTTTAGGGGCTTGTTGGAAAGGTATTGAAGTGCTCTTTAAGGATAACGAAGGATTCGATAGGGTTGTCCTGAAAGTTCATGCGGAAAATTACGTATATTTATGAAAAATCATCATAATTTCATATTTTTGTATGAAAACCCCAACTTTTTTTTGCATATTCGTAAAATTTAGACCATTTTAAATAAAAAACGTCCCCATAAATTTTTTCGTTTTCATGGAAATTTTCCGAGAAAATTGAGTTTTAAAAACGGGTGATTTTCCCTCAATGAATCTTAAAAAAATGTCATATCTAACAAGGAGGTCTACAAAAATCTCCATAAAATCTAAACCACTTAATGAATATTCAAGTTTAGGGGCTTGTTGGAAAGGTATTGAAGTGCTCTTTAAGGATAACGAAGGATTCGATAGGGTTGTCCTGAAAGTTCATGCGGAAAATTACGTATATTTATGAAAAATCATCATAGTTTCATATTTTTGTATGAAAACCCCAACTTTTTTTTGCATATTCGTAAAATTTAGACCATTTTAAATAAAAAACGTCCCCATAAATTTTTTCCTTTTCATGGAAATTTTCCGAGAAAATTGAGTTTGAAAAACGGGTGATTTTCCCTCAATGAATCTTAAAAAAATGTCATATCTAAAAAGGAGGTCTACAAAAATCTCCATAAAATCTAAACCACTTAATGAATATTCAAGTTTAGGGGCTTGTTGGAAAGGTATTGAAGTGCTCTTTAAGGATAACGAAGGATTCGATAGGGTTGTCCTGAAAGTTCATGCGGAAAATTACGTATATTTATGAAAAATCATCATAATTTCACATTTTTGTATGAAAACCCCAACATTTTATTGCATATTCGTAAAATTTAGACTATTTTAAATAAAAAACGTCTCCATAAATTTTTTCCTTTTCATGGAAATTTTCCGAGAAAATAGAGTTTGAAAAACGAGTGATTTTCCCTCAATGAGTATTAAAAAAAATGTCATATCTAAAAAGGATATTTGATGAATATTTAAGTTTAGGGTTTTGTTGGCCCTTTACCTGTAACATATCAATTTCTTGACCATTTTCCAATATTCGAATATATAATGTGTATCGGATTATAATGCCATTTGGATGCGTTGGCGGTAACCAACTGACCATTAACGAATTTTGACTGGCGGCCACCACTTTTATAGCTTCCGGTGAACTTGGTACCGTTTCATCCGTTGAACATGATATCGGGGAACTTAGAACACCATCACCGGTCCTTGTAAATGCCAATATTTGAATGCTGTAATTGGTAAACGGCGGTAATGCACTTAAAATGATTTCTTGTAAATTTGTTGTTTTTTGTTCACGTGCCAAACTATCACCAATTGTACTAATGATAGTACCAGCACCACCCCCACCACCACCACCACCATTCCATTTATTTATTTGACCATTTAGAATTATATTATTATTGTTATTATTATTATTATTATTATTTGATAAGAGCCCACTACCGTCACTTCTGAGTCGACTGGGAATCGCTTTACGTGGATATCGACGACGATTTACTTTTTTATTTAATTTATTCGTTTTATTCAATCGGTCTTTTTTTTGATACTTGGTATAATTCTCCTTCTTGGCCGTCGCCCTTCGTCTCAATCTCATATTTGTCAAATCTTTTTTTCGGATCATTGAATGGTCATAATTTAAAATGGATTTACCACTAGAAATAATTTCACCGCCACCCCCAACACCATCATTAAATACACCCGCATAATCCCGATCTAAATTATACGGTTCATATAATATTTTATAACCGATTATAATACCGTGTACGTATGCTGTAGGTGGCGGTGACCATTTAACATGTAAACTATCCGATGTTGGCCCATTGCATCGAATTGCTTGCGGTGGTAAACTTGGTACTGACTCTAATGTATGTCCAATGACCGGTTCACTTGGTGGACCATCACCTTTTGCATTAAATGCTCGTACGGTAACACTGTATTTGGTAAATTTATCCAATCCGGTTAAACGGAATTCGGAAATGGTGCCACTGTTGACGCTTCCGCCACCACCAACACTTGATATTCCAACACGTGAAAAATTATATTGATTATAATCAAATGTAAATTTTTCATTATCTTCATTTATTGTTTGATTTGTTTTTGGATTTCGGAATGATGATTGTTCAGTTGATTCATTTCCTAATGGTGCGGTTGTTGTTGCGGTTGTTAATATTGATATCGATGGTAAATCTGTTGTCGTCTTTATTGTCGTAAAATTACGTGGATGTCCCTCTGATGATGATGATGATTGTTCCGGTTCCGATTCCAGTTCATTATTTTGTGATGGTGATAATTTACGAAAACCAATTGTATAACCTAAAAGTTCACCATACCATAGTGTCGGATCGGGTGATTGCCATCTGACTAGTAATTGTTCAGGTCCTAATGGTTCAACGGTTACCGTCAATGGTGGTCCGCCTGGTTCTTCCATTTCCGTTTGTACATGTAAAATATCACTGGGCGGCGACAAACCCAATGGATTTTCGGCGTACACACGAATATGATAGAATGTTGCCGGTTTTATTTGATGAGCGATGATTGCCGATGTTTCATTTGGTCGTTCAATTTGTGTAATTTTATGATTTTGCCAATTTTGTTTTGCCTCTTTGTATTCCAAACGGTAGCCGATTAATGGCGGTTGATCAAAATTTATTTTCGATTTATTTTTATCAATAATGTTATTGTCAGCAGCAGCAGCAGCAGCAGCAGCAGCCGCGTTCGTAGTACCACGAAATTCCTGTCGACGGACATTCGACGGTGACGTCCAACCCAATTCAATACGACGACTACCCATTTGAATGACATGAACATTTTTTGGAAAATCTGGAGGCTCTTGCACCTGCAAAACCATTGCCGAATGACCCGTACCATAGGCATTCGTCGCAATACACGTATATTCACCGCGATCCGTCAACGTCACTTGTTCGATTTGTAATTCAGAGGCGATACCACCTCTAGCATTATTCGGTCCCATTGTTTCCAATTGTGTTGTCTTTACATTATAACGACTATCATATTTGTGATCTGCCCGTACACCTCGAACACGCCATGAAAATTCTAATGGTTGATCGCCGGTCGATTCACAACGTAACGAAATGCTATCACCACGGCGTACAGCCATTTGTTTATTGCGTACCGTTACATTTGGTCCAACTGTATGTGTGGTGTTCAAAACGGACAAAACAAAAATGTACTATTGGATTTCATTTAAATAAAATAGTTGTGTATGTCCACTATACTTACCGTGAACGGTCAATCGAATTAATTTACTTAAACCGGGTCCAATGCCATTTATTGCTTCGCATACATAATGACCAGCCTGTTCTTCGGTCACATTACGGATGGTCAACGAACCATTTGGATGACTTAAAATACCCGGATTACTGTCATCGATCAATTGAAATTCACGAATTGAATGACTGCTGCTAAAATGTTGTTGTTTATTATTGTTGAATGCATTAAATGTTGTTGTGCTGCGATCGTCAACGCGATTCCCATCAACGATATCACCTCCATTCGATTTCAGTTTCCAATAAACTACTGGTATCGGAAAACCATCAGCTTTACATTGTATTTGAATGGAATTACCAACAATTGCACTTTGATCAATCGGTTCGTTGGTCCAACGTGGTGGAACTAATCATATAATCATAATATGAAGATACATTTTATTTTATTTTATATTTCACTATATTCCAAAACAGATCAATCAACAGATCAATCTGTTAAGAGTATCCTCTAACTACTATATATAGATAAAATTAATTTTTATATTTATATATTAACATGCATAAAAAAATCAACGTTCATGCCTAATATTCATAACTTGTTATTACTTTTTATTAATTAATTTCTATTTCTGCATTATTATATATTAATACATAAAATTATATTAAAATATGGGTGGTGCGTGCATATTCAATTTTACCATATTATAGCTCTTATAGCGAATCCCATAACTTAGGAACCAGATGCGATAGAATAATGTTCAGATATGCATTCGAAAGATAATTAAATTCTCTAAAAGTTTCCCTTACCAAGCCAATAGGGTTGTAGAACAACTACTGTAGTAAAAATGCAAAACAGCCAAACCAAGTTAGATAAAATAAATTTCCCGCATCATCATCATCATCATCATCATCGGTGGCGGTGAGGTCTCTAAAAAGGGTAAAATTTTTCCGTTCATGTGCCTGTGCGTGTGTTTTAAAAGATAGATTGTGCATGGTGCATGGTGCAGGTGCAAAAGACAACAGATTAGATCGATTTAAAATTGTGATTGTGCGAACAAAAGGTATATGTATGTACACTGTATTTGCTAGTATAGTGAATATAGAAATAGAAATAGGGAGATTAAATTAACCAACCAGATACTGATAAATCGGCTGTATGGTGAACAAAACCACCACGATTACTTATTTCACATGTATATTTTCCATTATGTTTTGATGTTAAATTATGAATGGTTAATATACTGGAAAATGGTGGTAATTCATTTATAATTATCGTACGATTAACATCATCATTTGATTGTGATTGTCTTAATTGTTGATTGTATTGTTGTGAATGATGTTGCTGTTGATAATTGTTACCATTAACAATTAACGGTACACCATTACGGAACCAGACAATTTTAAATGGTTGATCACCTTGACTGGACGAACACATTAATTGTGTTCGCATACCTTCAACAATATCTTTTTCAAAATGAAATGGTGAGATACGTGGCGGTACTGCGAAATAAATAATAATAATAATAATAATAATTGCTTTTATATAGCGATTGTTTTTTGTCTGTGTTTATGTTTTGACCATTAAATCATCAGGCTCAAAAGGACACAACACCAAAAAATTTCTATATATTAAATGCGTTTAATTTAAATAATACTTTTAATGACTTAAATTTTTTTTAATATATTTGCATGCTATTTGTTTTTGGTTTCTTTAAATAATCTCTATATATATATATATATATAATTAAATCTTAAATATGAATTAGCTATAAGCTATAATATACATAAACAAATTGATTATTTACCATTTACACGTAAATCAGCAGAATATGAAACAGTATCCGCTTCATTTTGTACTTTACATGTGTACCTACCACTTTGCGCTCGTTGAACACCGGTAATGCTTAACGCTGATGTAAATTCATCATATTGTCGTATCGTTACCGTTGTCTTAATTTGTTCTCCATTCATCATCATCATTTCCTCTGGCATACGCATCAATTTTTTATTTGTTTGTTGTTGTTGTCCCAAACGATTGATTTTTTGTAATGAATGTGTTATTCCACCACCAATGCCACCAATGCCACCAGTACCAGTAATTCCTCTTGCGTTCTCCTCCATAAATATTTCATCATCATCTTTATACCATGTGAATGTTAATGGTAAATCACCGGTACCGACAACACATGAAATACTTGTACGATCACCGACATTTAAATCACGTGATTCAAATGGTGTTATTTTTGGTGGTACTATACATTTTTTTGGTTTTGATTTTTTTGATTTATTTTTAAACAATAACAATAAAAAATGTGCAATTTTAGGTGTGCAATTTTTTAATCATTTTTAAATAATGTTCTTTAACACAAAAACTCACACTCAACAAGAAGTTAAGTTGTTGAAAGAAGGAAAGTTTTTATATTTTTTACGGTGCGATTTTTTTTAATTATATTTTGGTGCATTTATTTCAATAATAATATATGTATGTAAATGTGTTTAGTGCAAACTAACTAAAAATTAAAGTACACGAACGTATGCCTGCAACATATTTAGATATATATACAGATTGATTAAAATAGATCACTGTATTTTATGATCTGCGTACGTTTTAACGTAGGCGTAGGTTAGTGTATTTTAATTTTTTTTTTTGTAGTGCTCGAACCCTAAGCTCTATTATATAAAAAATATAAATCACTAAAAGACAACAACAACAAAAAAAAAAGCACACACATACTTTTCAAAAATGATTACATTTTTATTTATTATTTTTGTTATGTGATTAATCATTAAAAATGAACAACCTCTTTGAATTTTGTAATTTTTGTATATTTAATTTATAATAATAATAATAATTAAAGATAAAAGTCGATTGTCTTTTAAAAAACAAAAAAAAATGTCATTGTCCGTCGCCCGGTGCGCTCAAATTTTTTAATCTGTGCAAAAGCACAGCAGAGCCAAAGAGATTTAAGAGTTTTAAGATCCAAATAATCAAATGAATAACAGAATTAAAAAACAAACAAAAAAAAACAAACACTCACCCAGTACTTTAACATCAACCGATTGCGTTGAACTGTCATTATGTTTATTTTTAGCTGTACATGTATAAATGCCCTGATCTAATGGCCGTTGAATATTCTCAATGGATAGGGTGCCATTAACAACGCGTTGTCACATATTATTTGGTAATCTCATATTGTCTATACGAGATATATGTCCATAAAACCAAATTTGTCATTTATTCAATATTACTATATTTAAAATCAATCAAAAACAAAAAAAATAATACCTTTTTCCCAGTAGATCTCATCGATTGGATAACCGGCAACGGGACATTTAACATGTAAATATTTACCGGCAACGGCCGATATTGTTGGCATTGATCGAACAAATGGCATACCATAGATATTTAAATGACCGGTATGATTTACCCGTCCCGATTTTGATATGGCAACACATTCATATTCACCACCATCTTCCGGTTTAACAATCGATATATTAACGTGACTGATGACATTACCCTGTAACGTTACATATTGACCAATCATAAAACGATCATTCTAAGAAAAGAAAAAGAAAAGGATTAAATTAAATTTTATTTCTTTAATTTTGATGACTGATGATTTAATGATTCAAATTTTACCTGTGGCAATGGAAAACCATCTAATAGCCAAATGATTTGTGGTGTTGGATTACCAGTTGCACTACATTTTAATGAAACGGATGGTCCCGGTTGCATTGTTTGTTCAATGAATCGATAAATGAATTGCGGTGCAATTTCTGTAAAATCTGTGAATCTTATCTTTTTTGTTTTTTTTTTTTTTTTTTATATAATAGTTGGGTTTTTTTATACAGAGATTTAAAAAAAAAAACGATAACTAAAGCAATTAACTAAAAAAGCTAAAAGCTGAAGTAATAATAAATAGATATAGAATGTAAAAGGGCTCGCCGTTATACTGCGATGAATGACTGATGTGGTAATGCTGCCGATGAAGGCATATGCATATATCTGATTGATGAATCCCTCCTGAATGATTTGAACTTAAACTTATAACTAACGTATAAGAAATGTTTCCGTGAAGTGATTTTGATAGATAAATGGAGATTGGATTTAGATTGGAAACGCTAAGCTATCCGCTCCAATTAACAAACTGCTTTCCGAATGGATTATTTGCAATTTTTTTTGATTGTTTTGTCCTTTTTCCATTTATGATTACTCTTAAAAGTATTGTATACAAAAAAAACAAAAAACTAAACAAACAAAAAACATCCATACCACAACATCCAACTATATATAATAATAATATATAGACATTTAAACATTTAAACATATTTAACAAAAACATCTTATATTTATCTTTGTGTTTGTTTTTATATTTTATGTGTTTTTCGAATTAATCTCTTACCACCCAATGATATTTCCGATGTACTTTGAACTGATTCCATTTCATTTTTCACAAAACATTGATACATTCCCTTATCCTCTTTGACAACGGACGAAATTGCAATGTGCTCATCACCGATATATCGAATGCGAGCGCTCATATTCAATGGTTTACCATCTTTTAACCAATACAATTTTGTATACGGAAATCCCGTAACGCCGCATAACTATATAATAGGTAAGACAGAGAGAGAGAGAGAGAGAGCGGTCAAGAATCAAGAAACAAAATCAAATAATCATATTTTTATATGGTTGGGGGTTTTGTTTGTTACCAATTCGGCTGATTTTCCTAAATCAACAATTTGCATTGCCGGTTGAACGTGAACAGCTAATTGTGAAATTACGGTTAAATGAATTTCTAGAATTTCACTGCCCAATGTATTTGTTGCCGTACACAAATAAATACCAGCATCCGTTGATTGTACGGATAAAAATGTTATTGTTGCACCACCATCACTAACAAATATACGATTATTTTGTAATGTATTATCATCGATGATTTCATCACGATTATTACGATTCATGTGCCAACTGCAATGCAACAGCCAACCAAATTGAAATAAAAAACCAAAAAAATGTCCTTAAAATTTCTATTATTATTATTATTATTATGATTATTATTATTCCCCTATTTGTTTTTTATATGAATCCTTTTGCGTCGTTGTATTTGCAAAAAGTTTTAAATGTACTAAAAATAAAACCCCCCCAACGAAGGATATTTTTAGCTCTTACAAATACAAAATATATTATTTAATATTTATAAGGATTTTTTTTTTCTTTCTCTTAACATATACATACAAATTTTCATAAAATGATATTGATTTTAAGGGTGAATCTTAAGTAAAATAAGTTGAATTTTTTGAATATTCAATAATATTTAGGGGTTGTCAAACAAAAACTATGGATAAATTGAAAATTTCTCGCATTTTTAGATTTTTACTATAGAATTTGTTCTACAACCCTATTGCCCGTGTAAGGGAAACTTTTAGAGAATTTAATTATCTTTCGAATGCATATCCGAACGTTATTCTATCTCATTTCGTTCCCAAGTTATGGTGTTTTTCCTACAACCCTTATATAAAAAAAATAGTTTTTTGAACTTGAATTAGTAAAATATCAACTTCTAATCAATTCAATTTTTAAGGGTGAATTTTCCATAAAATGATTTAGATTTTAAGGGTGAATCTTAAGTAAAATAAGCTGAATTTTTTGAATATACAATAATATTTAGGGGTTGCCAAACAAAAACTATGGAAAAATTGACAATTTCTCACATTTTTTTCATTTTTACTATAGAATTTGTTCTACAATCCTATTGCCCGTGTAAGGGAAACGTTTATAGAATTTAATTATCTTTCGAATGCATATCTGAACATTATTCTATCTCATCTGCTATTATTATTATGTTTCCCCTATCTTTTTATAAAAATCCTTTTGCGTTGCATTTAAAACGTTTTAAATGTACTAAAAACCAAAAAAAAAACCCCCCACAGAACCGAACGAAGAATTTTTTTTAGCTCTTGCAAATACAAAATACATTATTCAATATTTATAAGGATTTTTTTTTCTTCCTCTTATATATATACTAAAAATTGTTTTTATCTAAGATTAGTTATCCTAAATAAATATAGATAAAAATTCGAATTCGAAGATGGAAAAATTTTCATATAACCGCAAATAAAATATAATAAATATATGTATATACATAATATCAAAACTTACCGATATGTTGGTCGTGGACTAGCAAATGCAACACACGGTACAACCAATTGATCGGCTAAACGTGCCGTTACCTGAATCTGTTTTTCATTCATAATCGGCGGTACCGGTTCATGCATTTGTGCCAATTGAATACGACCGGCATTTGTGCTGACAACGGCCTCATGCGTTAACGCATGAAGTGTACGACAACGATACGAACGTTGAGTATCCGCTTCGGTAACATCCAAAATTAATAATTCACCCGTTGGTAACATATGATATTTACCATCTGTATAGAGAAAAAAATATCTGAATTGAATTGTTAATTGTTAATTTTTTTTTTTTTTGAGTCTTTCGATTGAATTTTCTCGAATTTGTGCGACAGACAGAAAAACTATTTTTTCTCTAAAAAAAAAAAAAAAATGCAAATAAAAAAACATTAAAATATGAACCAAACCAATAATAATTTCATTTCATTTATAAATGAATTAAATTTATTCTTGTGTGAAATTAACTTTATATATAGGTTTTAAAGCGGCGCCAACACAAAAACACGGTCACTTATTAGTTTATTTTTAAATGATTTTATAGTTTAGTTTTTTTTTTGGAATTTGTTCACGGGGATGTTTGGATGAGGAGGTATTTGGATTTATATAGGAGCATTGATTTATATAGGAGCGATTGTTATTCATATATATATTTGTCATCCGTTTGCGGCGGTTGCCGTCTCCATCCATCGCCATCCATCTATCTCCTGCATCTATAAGTGCTTATTCAGTTACGTGATTTTATCATGTTTTAATGTACATAACATAAAACAAATAAAATTCTATATACTTATTTTGTGTTTTATTTTCCACTAAATTAAATGGGGGGGGGGTGGTGGTTTTTTTTTTTTTCTATTTCTATAATCGTATATATATTCATACAAAATTAACCCTATATTCTGCATCTTCCCGAATGCAATTGTATGCATGTTTCGTGTGTGTTTGCGTCACATTTCCATATGTGAATAAATTGTGAATTTTTCACCCCAAGGGTTTGACTGATTTATTGACTGACTGATAGACTTATATTGACTGAATGATTGACAGATATAGACTTATTGACTGCACGAATAACTTACTGTCTCAACGCGCAATTATTACAATCATCTATCTATCTATATTACAGAGCCATTAAAGTTTTATTTATGCATATATAAAAAAAAAAAAAATATATCATATTTGACTTTATATTATTTTTTGTTTCCCTTAAATTAAATCGGTTTTTTATTTTTTTTTTGTGTGGTTTGTGTCTGTACATTGTCTATTATTACATATAGTATATAATAATCATGGCTGTGACGCGATGACAATGACATTTTATGATCGCATATTACCACAAAATTACCGCATTACCATCTGAATTGGAAATTACGGAAGGAAACAGGTTTTTTTTTGGCAAGGTTTTTAAATGAATAACATTTAATTATATTAGGAGTACAGTAAAAAAAATAAAATAGGAATTTCAAAGGGTTATATCCTTCTTTCGGGGTTATTGGAACAGCTCACCGCACCTGCAATATCCTTCCTATATATGGTATAATAGTAGAATATACAATTGTGTATAGTGCATCTAGTCATCGTCATCGTCGTCGTCCTCGTATAGCAGTCAGTATATATAGATATATATATACATAGAAATCATTTAGTATTTTAATATCAAGTACTATATTATTTCATTTACTCGTGTATGTACACGTACATATATTTTCTTCTATAATTTCCTATATAAATATATTTATTTATTATTTTTTTATGTTGTATCCCAATCCCGCAAACAAGAAGAAAGGATGCTGCTTGCTTGCTTATATTATATATATATATACATATATATACTATTAATAATAATAAAATAATAATGTTTTATATATAGACGATGACGACGACGACGACGACGACGATGACGATGAAAACGAAAAGAAAGGGTTATTTATCCGGTAAAATCCCGACGATCCAGAAAGAATTAGTATATACAAAAAAAAAAAGAAGGATTTGTGGGTTTTTTTTTTTTTTTTTTTTAAATCGAGGAGGTCTACAAAAATCTCTATAAAATCGAAACCAGTAGATGAATTTTTAAGGTTAGACATTCGTTGGAAAGGTATTGAAGTCCTCTTTAAGGATATTCATGGATCTGATAGGGTTGTCCTAAAAGTTCTATCGGAAAATTACATATATTTGTGAAAAATCATTATAATTTCTGTTTTTTGTATGAAAACCCCAACTTTTTATTGCATAATCATAAAATTTGGACAATTTTAAATGAAAAACGTTTTTATAATTTTTTCTGTTTTCATGGAAATTTTCCGAGAAAATTGAGTTTTAAAAACGGGTGATTTTCACTCAATGAATCTTAAAAAAATGTCATATCTAAAAAGGAGATCTACAAAAATCTCCATAAAATCTAAACCACTTAATGAATATCCAAGTTTAGGGGCTTGTTGGAAAGGTATTGAAGTCCTCTTTAAGAATAACAAAGGATTCGATAGGGGTGTCCTGAAAGTTCATGCGGAAAATTACGTATATTTATGAAAAATCATCAAAGTTTCATATTTTTGTATGAAAACCCCAACTTTTTTTTGCATAATCGTAAAATTTAGACCATTTTAAATAAAAAACGTCCCCATAAATTTTTTTCTTTTCATGGAAATTTTCCGAGAAAATTGAGTTTGAAAAACGGGTGATTTTCCCTCAATGAATCTTAAAAAAATGTCATACCTAAAAAGGAGGTCTACAAAAATCTCCATAAAATCTAAACCACGTAATGAATATTCAAGTTTAGGGGCTTGTTGGAAAGGTATTGAAGTGCTCTTTAAGGATAACGAAGGATTCGATAGGGTTGTCCTGAAAGTTCATGCGGAAAATTACGTATATTTATGAAAATTCATCAAAGTTTCATATTTTTGTTTGAAAACCCCAACTTTTTTTTGCATATTCGTAAAATTTAGACCATTTTAAATAAAAAACGTCCCCATAAATTTTTTTCTTTTCATGGAAATTTTCCGAGAAAATTCAATTTTAAAACATGACTGAAATTTAATGATTTTAAGGGAAAAAATTTTTGAGTTCCAACAAGGGTTTACTAAAATCTCCATAAAATTTAAACCAGTTAATGAATATTCAAGTTTAGTGGCTTGTTGGAAAGGTATTGAAGTCCTCTTTAAGGATAACGAAGGATTCGATAGGGTTGTCCTGAAAGTTCATGCGGAAAATTACGTATATTTATGAAAAATCATCATAATTTCATATTTTTGTATGAAAACCCCAACTTTTTTTTGCATATTCGTAAAATTTAGACCATTTTAAATAAAAAACGTCCCCATAAATTTTTTCGTTTTCATGGAAATTTTCCGAGAAAATTGAGTTTTAAAAACGGGTGATTTTCCCTCAATGAGTTTAAAAAAAATGTTATATCTAAAAAGGAGGTCTACAAAAATTGCCATAAAATCTAAACCACTTAATGAATATTCAAGTTTAGGGGCTTGTTGGAAAGGTATTGAAGTCCTCTTTAAGGATAACGATGGATTCAATAGGGTTGTCCTAAAAGTTCATGCGGAAAATTACATATATTTCGGAAAAATCGTCATAGTTTCAGATTTTTGTATGAAAACCCCAACTTTTTTTTGCATATTCGTAAAATTTAGACCATTTTAAATAAAAAACGTCTCCATAAATTTTTCCATTTTCATGGAAATTTTCCGAGAAAATTCAATTTTAAAACATGACTGAAATTTAATGATTTTAAGGGAAAAAATTTTTGAGTTCCAACAAGGGTTTACTAAAATCTGCATAAAATCTAAACCACTTAATGAATATTCAACTTTAGGGGCTTGTTGGAAAGGTATTGAAGTCCTCTTTAAGGATAACGAAGGATTCGATAGGGGTGTCCTGAAAGTTCATGCGGAAAATTGCGTATATTTATGAAAAAGCATCATAATTTCAAATTTTTGTATGAAAACCCCAACTTTTTATTGCATAATCATAAAATTTAGACTATTTTAAATAAAAAACGTCCCCATAAATTTTTTCTGTTTTCATGGAAATTTTCCGAGAAAATGGCATTTTAAAAAATTGTCATGAAAAAAAATACCAGAAAATGCAAACTACCCAGAGTACGTGGTGCTTCCTGTTTTTTTTTTTTTAAATATCATTTAAATGACTTTTTTGCATGGCACAGCATTTTTTTATTTTTTTTTGCAATGCAATGCAATTGTTTACAAAATTTTGTTAGGTATTTTTGCATATAGAAAAAAAAAACTTTTCGAATGTATTTTTTTTTTGTATGACTTTTTGTCGACTTATCGCGTTATTTATATATACATAACTTGCTGCTATAGATATAGATATAGAAAAGTGTCTGTATATTTTGTATATTGTATATAGTACATGGAGAATATATACGAAGGAAAATATACGGAGTTGGGGTTGGATTGTTAAAAAAAAAAAGAATATATATATATATATGTTATAAAATAGGGATGATGTTGCTTGGTAAAAAAAAATAAAAAAATAAATATGCTTGCGGTATGAGATGTTAATTTAATAAATATATACAATATATAGAAATTTCTGTTTAAGTTCTATACATATACGCATGAATGAAGAAATAAAATATTGTATTAATTAATTAAAAGAGTCTAATTATTCTATTGTATATAAATTGTTTTTCATTTTTTTTTTTCACAAAACAAATCTTTTTTTATTAATTCTTTTATCTTTTATAATATCTTATTGCGATTGATTGATTGATTGATTGATTGATTGATCGCATTCATAAAATTACAAATATTTCAAAATTTTCAGTCAAAAATTTTCAAAGTGAATTTTTGCTTTCTCCCAAAAACGAATATATTCTGGGAAATTTCACAGATAAAACAAACACAGAATAATTATTTTAATCTATATGTAACATAATAAATTAGATTATATTTTATCAATTAATTATTATTCTAATATATATTATTTTACTGTGTGGATTTTATTTACATATACAAAAATAATAATCCCTACTCTTCTTCTATATATAATGTATGTAATATTTCAGAATTGAGAAATTCAAATATACATGAATCAATTTTGAATATATAATAATAATAATAATAATAATAATATAAATATTTGTTGAACGTGTTTTTATTTAAATTACCAATAATATTATGTTTGTGTGTTTGTGTATTTTATTTACACTTAATAAACAATCAGTTTTAATTAAGTTTTGTATATCTATCTATATATAAATTATTTCTATATTCACGTATTGAAACATTATAATGAAAACCATTGATTTTATAAACATTTTTTGGGGGTGGGTGGTTTTTTATTGTTTTATACTTCAAATATTTTTTTTTTTACTTACCACTTTTTAACGATGGATAAATATTAAATAATGGTTCTTGTAGCCAAGACGTCACCTTTACATAATCTTTAACAAATGCTGGCATATTACATTTTATCATAACATTACTGCCAATAAAACCACCCGGATTATGTACTTCTGGTTCATATGGTTGTTCAATAACTGTATTTGATAAACATATTTTTAATATAATTAATAATCCTTTGAGTATAATCCCTTTCCATTTTCATGGGATTAATAAAAAAAAACCACCCTTAAGTTAAATGGAAAAAAAAATATCGAAGAGGAGTTCTACAAAAATCTCTATAAAATCTAAACCATTTAATGAATATTTAAGTTTAGGGGCTTGTTGGAAAGGTATTGAAGTCCTCTTTAAGGATAACGAAGGATTCGATAGGGTTGTCCTGAAAGTTCTATCGGAAAATTACGTATAATTAGGGAAAATCCTCATAATTTCATATTTTTGTATGAAAACCCAAACTTTTTTTTGCATATTCGTAAAATTTAGACAATTTTAAATAAAAAACGTCCCCATAAATTTTTTCCTTTTCATGGAAATTTTCCGAGAAAATTGAGTTTGAAAAACGGGTGATTTTCCCTCAATGAGTATTAAAAATAATGTCATATCTAAAAAGGAGGTCTACAAAAATCTCCATAAAATCTAAACCACTAAATAAATATTCAAGTTTAAGGGCTTGTTGGAAAGGTATTGAAGTCCTTTTTAAGGATAACGAAGGATTCGATAGGGGTGTCCTGAAAGTTCATGCGGAAAATTACGTATATTTATGAAAAATCATCATAATTTCACATTTTTGTATGAAGACCCCCCAATTTTATTGCATATTCGTAAAATTTAGACAATTTTAAATAAAAAACATCCCCATAAATTTTTTCATTTTCATGTAAATTTTCCGAGAAAATTGAGTTTTAAAAACGGGTGATTTTCCCTCAATGAGTATTAAAAAAAATGTCATATCTAAAAAGGAGGTCTACAAAAATCTCCATAAAATCTAAATCACTTAATGAATATTCAAGTTTAGGGGCTTGTTGAAAAGGTATTGAAGTCCTCTTTAAGGATAACGAAGGATTCGATAGGGTTGTCCTGAAAGTTCATGCGGAAAATTACGTATATTTAGGAAAAATCTTCATAATTTTATATTTTTGTATGAAAACCCCAACTTTTTTTTGCATATTCGTAAAATTTAGACCATTTTAAATAAAAAACGTCCCCATAAATTTTTTCGTTTTCATGGAAATTTTCCGAGAAAATTGAGTTTGAAAAACGGGTGATTTTGCCTCAATGAGTATTAAAAAAAATGTCATATCTAAAAAGGAGGTCTACAAAAATCTCTATAAAATCTAAACCACTTAATGAATATTCAAGTTTAGGGGCTTGTTGGAAAGGTATTGAAGTGCTCTTTAAGGATAACGAAGGATTTGATAGGGTTGTCCTGAAAGTTCATGCGGAAAATTACGTATATTTAGGGAAAATCATCATAATTTAATATTTTTGTATGAAGACCCCAACTTTTTATTGCATAATCATAAAATTTGATCGATTTTAAATAAAAAACGTCCTCATAAATTTTTCCATTTTCATGGAAATTTTCCGAGAAAATCGCATTTTAAAAAATTGTGCCCTTTCCTGATTACAAAAACTCATTCAAAATTGATTTGAAATGAATTTCTCTTTAGTATATATTTTATCTATACAGAAAACTTTCAATCTCGCAGAAAATTTTCAATAATTATATAATTCACTATATAGATATACAAATAAAAAAAACTTACCAGCTTTAACAGAAATATCACGAGATAAAATTGTACCAACAATATTTTGCGCCGAACATTTATAGATGATCGTATGAATATCTGGACGATAGGCGGCTGCATCAAATGGTGGAAAATACATTGAACCATTTGAAAATATTTCACGAATCTGTTTTGTGTGGTTGTTTTGTTGTTGTTGTTATTATTGTTGGAATAAATAGAATAAAATCGAAATATTTGCCATAACCTTCGTTTTTTTTATTTTTCTTGTTTGTTTTTTAACTTACCTTTGGTATTGAACCGATAATATTATTTGAATCATCTAACCATTCAATGGTTGGCGTTGGATTACCATGTATTATACAATCCAATCGTAAACCAACTGTATTTATAAATTCAGCATTTGATGGTGGTTCAATCAAAAATATTGGTCCACGTGCTTCAAATGGATGGGAATCAACGATTCGAATTGATTCTATAAATAACATAACATAAATAAATAAATAAATAGTAATATAATGGTAAAAATGGTAATATGATCCTCCTCGTAAGTGTAAATGCTTTTCCCTCGGATGGCATTGACCTATTTCTCTTATAATATAATTAACAAATGTTCTATATTATTGATATTTTTTGTTGCTGCACGCACATCATCATCGAATCACCACGAATTCGTGTTGTGTGTTTTTATTTTCTATTTTCAAATATCTTTGCACATTTTGTAAATTACCGTAACAAAAAAAACAAATTTTTATTCATTCATCAAATTCAATTCAATTCATCACTCACTCAATAACAAACACAATTTCTATTATTTAATATTTATTTTATTATAAATATATTTTTGTACTGTGCGGATGTGTTTTTAAACAAATATTTTTAAATCAACGCGATCGATTTTGATTTTAATATTGAATTAATATTTCTGTTTTATTTATGTGTCTTAATTTTAAAAGGTTGTTTTTTTTTTTGTTTTAATTTTATTGTGGTTTTAATTTTTCGAGATTGTTTTAATAAATGGACAATGAATGAATGATGTGATAAGAGGAATAATGAAAATGATCCCGATGAAACAGAGATTCCAACGGTATCAAAAAAAAATGTGAGTTTTTAATTATAATAATTATCAATACAAATCAGAAATAGATAAGGAAATTGTTCAGAATTGAATTCGGATTGATTTTTCTTCAGTAAAAAATTTTCCACTTAAGAAAAACCATTCAGAATTGAATTAAAATGAATTTTTCTTTAGTAGAAAATTTTCCACTGAAGAAAAATCGTTCAGAATCGAATTGTGATTGATTTTTTTTTAGCATAAAATTATTATTTCATATATATGCATTACTGTACCGTCAACGAGAGTTTACTGTACAATTTATTTATATTTTAATCGCGTATAAAATTGATAATAAATGAATCAAAAAAAAAAAAAAGAAAAAACAACGGCAATTAAATAACAATAAATAAATAAATAATCGATCGTTTGTTTTATTAGGTACAGTTTTTTGTTGTGTGAGTGCGTGCGTTCGTTCGTTCGTTCGTTCGTGGTGTGTTTGTATACAAAAAAAAAATTGTTTTGATACTTTATTAAAATACAATAAAAAAAAAAAATAAATATCAATTTATTAAAAATTATTTAAAATTGGATTAAAAAAAAAATAAAAAACTCTTATCTCAAAAAGGTTTTTCCACTAAATTATGGATATAATTTTTTTTTTATTTATTATGATAAATTCGTTATATATCAAAAAAAGTTTCTTTTGCTCCCTAAGGATATGATATCTTTTTTCCCTTTTTTATATTATTTGCCATACGTTTTTTTTTGATTTGATTTGATTTGATTTGATTTGATATATGAGAATATAAAAGAAGGTTTTTTTTATATTTTATATTTTAGAAAAGAAAATTTATGTTTTTTTTTTTTTTGGTAAAGCAATTTGTTAAAAAATAAAATAATTTTTTAATATCTTTCTGATTGTTATATATTTAAATAAATATTAACAAAAATATACGATTTTTTTTTTATTTGTTGTATTGATGGGGTTTTTTCCCCAATTTCCTTCTTCTTTGTATAGATTATTATTATTCAAGGAAGGATGGAATTTATATTTAATAAATTTTATTTTTTTAATTATTATATTTTGTATAAGTGCACGATTGAGATTATCTTTGGATTATATGAAACGAGATATCCGTAATTTTATTTTTTTTGTGTATTAGATTTTTTTTTTTTAATTTTTATTGTTATATGAAAAACAAAAATTCACTCAATTATTTATAAAAAAAGAAAATCTACTGCGAGGATTTTTTTTTTTTTAATAGTATTTTTTGGATGATCAAATACATGTCTTTATAACATCTTAAGGATGATCTCTGTTAAATATTTCAATAGGTTTCCTTGGATGGATTGACTCAGAATTGATGAGTTTGCTATTTTGTTGATTTTTCCATACGAATTTTTCTATATGACAAATTTTAATCAATTTCTGATATCGATTTCTTTAGAATCCAATGAGATATCGTTTTGAAATCGTCTGCAAGTCTTTAAAACATCCTAAAGATGATCTCTGTTAAATATTAGACTAGGTTTCTTTGGACGGATTGACTCAGAATTGATGAGTTTTCCTTTTTTGTTGATTTTTCCATACGAATTTTTCTATATGACAAATTTTAATCAATTTCTGATATCGATTTCTTTAGAATCCAATGAGATATCGTTTTGAAAATCGTCTGCATGTCTTTATAACATCCTAAGGATGATCTCTGTTAAATATTTCAATAGGTTTCCTTGGATGGATTGACTCAGAATTGATGAAATTTCCATTTATGTTGATTTTTCCATACGATTTTTTCTATATTGAAAATTTTAATCAAATTCTGATGGCGATTTCTTTAGAATCCAATGAGATATCGTTTTGAAATCGTCTGCATGTCTTTATAACATCCTAAAGATGATCTCTGTTAAATATTTCAATAGGTTTCCTTGGACGGATTAACTTAGAATTGATGAGTTTTCCTTTTTTTGTTGATTTTTCCATAAGAATTTTTCTATATGACAAATTTTAATCAATTTCTGATAGCGATTTCTTTAGAATCCAATGAGATATCGTTTTGAAATCGTCTGCATGTCTTTATAACATCCTAAGGATGATCTCTGTTAAATATTTCAATAGGTTTCCTTGGACGGATTGACTCAGAATTGATGAGTTTTCCTTTTTTTGTTGATTTTTCCATACGAATTTTTCTATATGACAAATTTTAATCAAATTCTGACTGCGATTTCTTTAGAATCTGATGAGGTTCTGGATGTCTTTATAATATCCTAAGGATATAATATCCTAAGGATGATCTGTGATGTTAAATATTAGACTAGGTTTCCTTGGACAGATTGACTTAGAATTGATGAGTTTTCCTTTTTTTGTTGATTTTTCCATACAATTTTTGTCTATATTGAAAATTTTAATCAAATTCTGACTGCGATTTCTTCAAAATCTGTTAATGAATCGTTTTAAAAATCTACATATCTTTAATATAGGGGAGGGGGGGGGGTTACCTTGAAAAATGAAATATTTTAAATAATTGAAAGAAGAGTTTTTGAGTATTTGTGTTTTTTTTTTATTTGTATTTTTACAAATAAATAATTTCTTGATTAGTTACCTCTAGGGCTTTTTTTTTTTTATATGTTTCGTTTTATAAATATTTTATTATTATGTTATGGTTTTTTTTTTTACGAAAGATAACCATCCCAGAATTATAATAATAATAATAATAATAATAATAAAAGAACAAGTGAATAAGTCATAAGTAAAAAAAAAAAAATCCATTTTTAATGGTTCGTTTTTTTTTTTTTTTTTTTACATTTGCTTTGGTTTTATTTTTTGAAAAATATTCTTATTATTATAATATATTTAAATGAGTGTTTTTGTGAAATTGCAATGATTCCATTGCCGGTCGTCGTCGTCGTCATCATCATTATTATATAAATATATATATTATATATAGAGTATGAATGGAAAACTGAATATAGATAAAGAAAATTTCCATATATAATTAAAAAAAAAAATAAAAATAAACCCCCATCCCCACGATGATTGCTATATTATAAATATCTATAGTATATATCTTTTAAGAAGACGATGACATCCACTATATGAAGACGACGAAGACGACAACGGCGACAACGACAACATTATATATGATTATAATATGATACAGATATAAGAAAATAAGGATAAATAAGGAAATATTTAATTTAAAAAAAAAATCATTTATAAAATCATTTTTTTTTAAATATGTCATAAAAAAAAAATCTCTTGCTTTTTATCTAAATAAATAAAAGGTATATATTTAGTTTTTTCTCTTGTATTTATTATGCGATGCGATGCGATGGGGAGGAGGATTGGGTCGATCAGTTGGTCGGTCGGTCGGTCGGTCGGTCGGTCGGTTGCCTTAAAAACTATTCATTTAAAATAATGAATAAAAAAAAAACCTCCACACCAGTTTTCCATATATAATCATCCCATCCAAACTCCGATCTCCATTCTATTTATTTTTATTATATAAAATCTATCTTTTATTTATATGTAGATATAGATATACAAGATATAAAAACAGACTTTATCATTATATCTATTCTCCGTAATATGCAAAATAACATAACGAAAAAGTCAACAAAAAAGCAAACAAACAAACAAACCACATATTAAACATAAACATAGAAACATAAAAACATACTATATATGTATAATTAATTATTAAAATTATATACGTTTTTCTTTTCAATTTGCGTTTGTTTGCGTCTTGTTTTGTATTTTGTATATTTTGCGTTGTGACAGTAATTTTTTTTTTTTTGTATACGTACCGATGAAGTTGATGAGATATAATTTTTTTTTTTTATCAGATTTTATTATTTAATTTTTTTGTGTAATCAAAAATAATTTTGTATATATCAGATAGATAGAAAGATAGCATATTGCATTGCATTGATGAATAGATTAATTTTCGTTTTTCGTTTTGTTTAAAATTATCGTGTGTTTGAACAATAATAAATCTGTATATGTACGTTGCTGCTCGTTTCTCTGGCAAACGTATATTAATAATTGTAATTTAAGATATTATCTTATAATATACTTCAATCCCTATATCTAGAGTTACAGGGTCTTAAAATTTCCGTTATTTGTGTTCATTTCATACTTCAAAATCATGGAATCTTGCGTGTTTCTCGTTTGACCGTCTTGATAAATCCGCAAATCACGCACGTAATCCTGAGATGATTTTCTAACAAAAACACTTTATTTAGAACATTAAATTATATAGGTAATTTATTTTACCTTTGAATGGATATTTGGTATTTGGTTGTTTTGTTATTATTCTATAGCTTGTGAATTGCATAAAACAGAAAATCCACGTTTTTTCCACCCTCTGTTGTTTCGACTCGAACAGAAGGGGTTGAAGAAGGGGTTAAAACACAATTCAAAATAAAGATTATAATTTTTAAGATTTTCATTTTGTTTTTTAATCTTTTTCTTTATTATTATTATTATAAATACCTCAACCGCAGCATCACCAAAAAAAAAAAAAGGGTTTAAAAATGTGTTTTTTTTTTTTTTTTTAATCCGCACAAAATAAATTCATTTATTATTTTTCCATCTCTTTTATAATAATAATAATTATTATTATTATTATTATTTATATTTATTGAGAGGTACTATAGGTTTTCAGTTTTTCAGAAGAGACTTTAAGAATAGGTATTATATATTAAAAAAAATAATTAATTAATTAATATATCTATAATAATAATAATAATAATAATGTGTATAGGTATATATTTATATTTTTAAAAACAAATTTTATATTTATATAATGATAATGTTAAAATATTAAAAAAAAAAACCGCACGCCGAGGATTAAATTGTATTGTATTTTGTATGCGATTGCCTGTTTTTCAATTTATTAATTTAATAATAATAATAATAATAATTAGAAAATATTAAGTGGTTGGTTGGTTGTTCAAGAATTTTATTAAAATTTTCAATATAGAAAAATTTTTATATGAAAAAATCAATAAAAAAGTTGAAATCTCATCGATTCTAAGTCAATTCGTCCAAGGACACTTAGTCTAATATTTAACAGAGATCATCTTTAGGATGTTATAAAGACTTGTAGAGATTTTCAAAACGATACCTTATCTGATTCTGAATAAATCGCAGTCAGAAATTGTTGAAAATTTGTCATATAGAAACATTCGTATGGAAAAATCAACAAAAAAAGGAAATCTCATAGATTCTAAGCTAATCCGTCCGAAGTAACCTTGTCTAATATTTAACAGAGATCATCTTTAGGATGTTATAAAGACATCCAGAGATTTTCAAAAATATATCTTATCAAATTCTTAAGAAATCGCCGTCAGAATTTGACTAAAATTTTCAATATAGAAAAAATCGTATGGAAATATCAACTTAAATGGAAATTTCATCAATTCTGAGTCAATCCGTCCAAGGAAACCTACTATAATATTTATCAGAGATCATCCTTAGGATATTATAAAGACATCCAGACAATTTCAAAACGATACCTCATCTGATTATTAAGAAATCGCAGTCAGAATTTGATTAAAATTTGTCATATAGAAAAATTCGTATGGAAAATTCAACAAAAAAGGAAAACTCATCAATTCTGAGTTAATTTGTCCAAGGAAAACCTATTCTAATATTTAACAGAGATCATCTTTCGGATGTTATAAAGACATTCAGACAATTTCAGAACGATAGCTCTTCAGATTCTTAAGAAATCGCAGTCAGAATTTGATTAAAATTTGTCATATAGAAAAATTTGTATGGAAAAATCAACAAAAAAGGAAAACTCATCAATTCTAAGTCCATCCGTCCAAGGAAACCGACTTTAATATTTAACATAGATCATCCTTAGGATGTTATAAAGACTTTCAGAGATTTTCAAAACGATACCTCATCTGATATTAAGAAATCGCCGTCAGAATTTGATTAAAATTTGTCATATAGAAAAATCGTATAGAAAAATCAACATAAATGGAAATTTCATCAATTCTGAGTCAATCCGTCCAAAGAAACCTAGTCTAATATTTAACAGAGATCATCTTTAGGATATTATAAAGACATACAGACAATTTCAAAACGATACCTCATCTGATTATTAAGAAATCGCAGTCAGAATTTGATTAAAATTTGTCATATAGAAAAATTCGTATGGAAAATTCAACAAAAAAGGAAAACTCATCAATTCTGAGTTAATTTGTCCAAGGAAACCTAGTCTAATATTTAACAGAGATCATCCTTAGGATGTTATAAAGACTTTCAGAGATTTTCAAAACGATACTTCATCAAATTCTTAAGAAATCGCAGTCAGAAATTGTTAAAAATTTTCCATATAGAAAAAATTGTATGGAAAAATTTACATAAAGGGAAATTTCATCAATTCTGGGTCAATCCGTCCAAGTAAACCTAGTCTAATATTTAACAGAGATCATCTTTCGGATGTTATAAAGACATTCAGACAATTTCAGAACGATAGCTCTTCAGATTCTGAAGAAATCGCCGTCAGAATTTGATTAAAATTTGTCATATAGAAAAATTCGTATGGAAAAATCAACAAAAAAGGAAAACTCATCAATTCTAAGTCCATCCGTCCAAGGAAACCTAGTCTAACATTTAACATAGATCATCTTTAGGATGTTACAAAGACTTTCAGAGATTTTCAAAACGATATCTCATCTGATTATTAAGAAATCGCCGTCAGAATTTGATTAAAATTTTCAATATAGAAAAAATTGTATGGAAAAATCAACATAAATGGAAATTTCACCAATTTTGAGTCAATCCGTCCAAGGAAACCTAGTCTAATATTTAACATAGATCATCCTTAGGATGTTATAAAGACTTTCAGAGATTTTCAAAACGATACCTCATCTGATTATTAAGAAATCGCCGTCAGAATTTGATTAAAATTTTCAATATAGAAAAAATCGTATGGAAAAATTAACATACATGGGAAATTTCATCAATTCTGAGTCAATCCGTCCAAAGAAACCTAGTCTAATATTTAACAGAGATCCTCCTTAGGATGTTATAAAGACTTGTAGAGATTTTCAAATATTTTCCATATAGATCATCTTTATAATATTACAATGACATATGATATGAATTTATACGATTATGCTTTTTTTTGAATAATATTTATATTAATATGTTAATTGATTCATTTAAAAATAATCTCTTTTAAAAAAAAAAAACAAAACAAAAAAACTGCGATAATGGATTTTTAACGAATGTAGAACCTTTTTTTTTTTTTTTTATTCTTTTTCGAGATTTTTGCACGCGCTCTTGTTCTTTATCTTCTTAATTAAATTTTTGAATAAAAAAAAATAAATAAATAAATGGAATTTTTAGTATATTCCATTAAAAATATTACAATTTACATTAACATTTACATTTATATTTTTTATGTTTGTTTGTTTATTTAATAAATTTAATTTATTTAAACAAAAAATATATATTTTTTAGATCTAAATAATTTTTTTGCGATTTTATTCATCCACTTTAACATTTTTTTTATTATTATTTTTACACAAAAAAAAAAAAATCTAATTTATTTTATTTTATATATTCAGAAATAATATATATATATATATAGAGAGATAGAAAGAAAAAAAGAAATGTAAAATACACAAATTTTCATCATATATATGTACAGTATACAGTACATTAAATGTATATATACAAAAAATATATGTACTGATTTAATTTCACAACCCCTTAATCCACTTTGTGTGTGTGTGTGTGTGTGTGTTGTGTGTAGATACAAAGCTTTTTTTTTCTATATATAATACTTTCTATATATATATATATATATATACAGTGATGTTCGGTAAAATAGGTGTAAACCAATTTTAATGTATTTTGATTAATTTCAAATACCAATATCTATTTGTGAATCATGCCATCCATACGACAATTTAGTATTTTGTTTACCTTTATTTATCACATGAAAAGAAAGAGATAAAAAATGTTGTCATTCGTATTTCTGGGAAATTAGCTAGGAATATGCTGTTCGGTAAAATAGGTGCGATATATTTTGTTCTACCAAAAACACAAGAAAAAGTATTAATGTCCTCAATATTAAATAAAATCTAAGTATTTCGCGTACATACCATTTATGATTTAATATTTTGTCGCATGTCCCTTATTTTAAATTACTGCCTCACATCGATTTAGCATGAACTGCACCAATTTTGTGGCACCTTTCTATAGAAATCGCTTCCAAACTTTTACAATTTCTTTCCCCCGTTCTACTTTGTTTTTTTAGCCGTTTTGTTGCAACTGATGTTTATACGTGCTTCCACAAGTTTTTAAACGGATTCAAGTCGGGTGATTGTGTTGGCCATTCTATTTTGTTCACATTATTTTGTGGAAACCAAACCGATGCTTTGTTAGCCGTATGTTTTGGGTCGTTATCTTGCTAATATGACCATATAATAGGCATGTTTTCTTTTGCGTATGGCAACATTTCGATTGAAAGTATCCTTATATATTCCTGTTCATCCATTGGATATTTTTGACCTAAATATATACGACCAACTCCATACCATGATGATACCAAAACATATCATTAAACTACCACCTCCATGCTTAATGGTTTTTTTTGTGTTTTGCGGTAAAAATTCTGAATTTGGTCTTCGTCTAACATGTAATTTGCCATCTGATCCATGCAAATTTATATTGGTTTCATCAGAATAAAGAATATGTCGTCACTTTTTAATATCATTATCACCTGACCAATCACGATGTGCATGTGCGAATTTTAAACGGTGTTTAATGTGTTTCGCTGTATGCATTGGTGCTTGTCTAGCTATTCGCCCCTATAAATTTGATGCTATTAACCTTTTTCATCCCGTGCTTGATGAAATGCTTAGATCAAGCTCTCTTACAAGTTCCCTGGATGATAAAAAGGGCTCTTTTTTGTGGCAACAACCACTCTACGATCGTCATGGCTTTTAGTTTTACGTTTGTTACCCCTTCTTTCTGTGGTATATTTGAATTTTAATGCGTTGGTAATTATATTTTGGGAGCATTTCATAATTTCAGAAATATTTTTATATGTTAGCCCGGATGCTCTTAGATCCTTTATACGTTGCCATTCAAATACCGTACAATGTGTACTTCTACCCATTGTGACTTAGAAATATGTATTTATTTAATCCGGAATGTTTCAAAAATTTAATTTAAAACACTACTTTACCTAAAATTTATTTAAAAATTCACAAACTCACCACCAATAAATGTAATTTATTCGCAAAAAATAAATAAACCACAATTAACATAGTCCGCACCTATTTTACCGAACAGCATGTTCATAGCTAATTTCCCAGAAATACGAAGGACAACATTTTTTATCTCTTTCTTTTCATGTGATAAATAAAGGTAAACAAAGTACTAAATTATCGTATGGATGGCATGATTCACAAATAGATATTGGTATTTGAAATTAATCAAAATACATTAAAATTGGTTTACACCTATTTTACCGAACATCACTGTATATGATATATTACATTTAAATTTTATACTTCTCATATGTCGAGTTTTTATTTTTATTTAATATACATTTCAAAGTGAATGAAATTCTATTATTATATTTGACATTTTTATATAAAATATATCTATATGTATATATAAGATAACAATATGACTATGAAGACGACGACGATGATATCACAAATAATTTACATAAAGGTAAAAAAAAAAAAAACAACAGAGAAATCAATAGATAGATTTTGTTTTTTTTTTTTTTTGGGAAATTTTCCAGAAGATATAAGAATAGAAATGGGTTTAAAATAATCCATTAATCGGGACCCCCAATTTTTTTTTGTTAAGCTTTAGTTTCTCATACATTTTATAGAAAGGTATAGTGTAATGATTAAAATATAAAATACAAGTCCAATTTTGTGCAATAAATAATAATTGTGATATATGGGAAAAATTCAATTAAATAATAATATAAAAAAAAAATTAAATTAAATTTTCGTTTTTTCGTATATCAAAAATATAACAATACAAAGCAAAAATATAAATATAAATTTCAATATAAAATAAAATTAATTGAAATATAGGACTTCTGCTAATATATATATACGAATACGAATTTCAACAATTTATAATTTAATTATATATTCAATATTCAATAGAATCTCGAAAATTATCTATTGATTGATTGATTGATTGATTGATTGCTTGCTTTTTTTTATTAAGTCTTCTTATTTTACTATATATTACATCACATCATATATGATATTTATTATTATTAATGAAATTCTTAAATAATTAAATCCTCTGTGATGTGTTGTATTATGTTGTATATATTTATTCATGCAAAATTTTCCTATCATACGTTAATTAAATCTATTGCCATTGCCATATATATTAAGATATTTATTATTGAATTGAATTGAAGTGAAGTGAAATCATGCGACATATATAAAACCGCATATATATATATATGTGTACTATAGATATACAGAGTGTCTCAGTAAACAATCCCAAAAAAAAAAAAAAACGTGTTCCTTAAACTATTTCCAGTCTAAACTTCAAACCCTATACTGCTGAGTGAGTTGACAGGGGGTGTTATTGAAAACAACATAAATTCACGCGCGTATTAACGCGCGTCTGTAATTTCCAAACCGTTCAAGTTAGGATAAAAAAAATAGTTAAACTCTTTTTAAAGTTAATTAAATTATCGTTAATTTTGCTCAGGATACATTTTTTCCTATCTCTAGCTCTCTCGTCGTTTCGAGTTATTGAAGCTCAAATATATGAATGATATGATTTATGACATTCTGCTGCTTCTGCTATGATATTATTTAAAACTTTATCAGTTCCCATATTAGTTCGAGTTTTATAATTTTTTTTTGTAATTAATTAATTAATGTTTTGTAAATAACTCTATACATATTTATTTTTTTTTCTCTCTGTTTAATATACTTATATACGAAATGCAGAATGATATACAAAATGATTCGTTCAGGATAAAGGAAATTTTATATATATTGTGTTGTATATATATACAATATAATATATAATATAATTGTGAAATGAGAATATTTTAATTAATTATTAGAATGCTTCTTTTTTTTTTTTTTTTTTTGATACAATTACAACAATACACACACACAAACAATTATTTCTTTCTATATTCATTTCATTTTTATTTATTTCCAATTATTTTATTATTATTATTATTATTATTATTATTAATATTATTTGTATTTTGAAATATCGCCATCCAACCAACCAACCAACCAACCATCCATCCATCCATCCGTATATATTCAATTGATATTCATATATATAGATATATATATATATATATATATATATTTATTTTTTTCTTGGTAATTTATATTTGAATTTTCCATCATTTATGTTATTTGTGTTGATTTTCATAGAATTTATACTATATATTTTTTATATATATATATATAGAATAGTATTTTCATTTTGGTATTTATAATTTTATGATATGATGTTATTTTACGGTTAATTAAAATTAGGGCTAATTACAATTAGAATTCTGAAGAAATCGTAGTCAGAAATTGATTAAAATTTGTCCATAAAAAAAATTCGTATGGAAAAATCAACAAAAAGTGGAAAACTCATCAATTCTGAGTCAATCCGTCCAAAGAAACCTTGTCTAATATTTTGCATATATCATCTTTAGGATGTTATAAAGACTTTCAGAGATTTTCAAAACGATACCTCATCTGATATTAAGAAATCGCCGTCAGAATTTGATTAAAATTTGTCATATAGAAAAATTCGTATGGAAAAATAAATAAAAAAGGAAAACTCATCAATTCTGAGTCAATCCGTCCAAAGTAACCTAGTCTAATATTTTGCATAGATCATCTTTAGGATGTTATAAAGACATTCAGAAAATTTCAAAACGATACCTCATCAGATTCTTAAGAAATCGCAGTCAGAAATTGATTAAAATTTTCAATATAGAAAATATTGTATGAAAAAATCAACAAAAAAGGAAAACTCATCAATTCTAAGTCAATCCGTCCATGGAAACCTAGCCTAATATTTAACATAGATCATCCTTAGGATGTTATAAAGACATTCAGAGAATTTCTAAACGAAAGCTCATCAGATTCTTAAGAAATCGCAGTCAGAAATTGATTAAAATTTTCAATATTGAAAAAATCGTATGGAAAATTCAACAAAAAGCGAAAACTTTTCAATTCTGAGTCAATTCGTCCAAGGAAACTTACTCTAATATTTAACAGAGATCATCTTTAGGTTGTTTTAAAGACATTCAGAAAATTCCAAAACGATACCTTATCAAATTCTGAAGAAATCGCTGTCAGAAATTGATAAAAAATTTCCATATATAAAAAATTGTATGGAAAAATTAACCAAAAAGTCAAAAACTCATCAATTCTCAGTTCACACCCTATTTATTTCTTTATTATATTTTCTTATAAAATATACCTTTCTGTGCGTATGCATAACATATAAACTGGATAATGTTTTAAATACGATGGATGAAGGTGATGAGATGAGATGAGATGAATTTAGAAAAAAAAAAAAAAACACAAAAAAAATGCTAATGAAATGAAATTTTGTATTTAAAACACGTTTGTTTTTTTTGCTGTGTTTTATTTTTATTTTTGTTGCAATGTACGTGAACGTAATTATAAATTTTAGTCAATTTTCATCGTATATATTATACCTTTTTATTTCTTTGTATACGAGAAACTATCATTTGACAATTTGTTAATCTCAACGGATTATTGGGAAAAAATCTTCTTCTTCCATTATATTTGTTTTTTGTTTGACCCGAATTCATCCAAAAAAAAATCTTTTATTGTCACACAAACGAAACGAACGGACACATGCACGCACGCACGCACGCACGCACATACAATCCACAAGTGTAATATATCTATAAATCCCACAAAATTGATATACAAATATATTTATATATATATAAAGAATTTATAGAGCAATGAATAGAAATGCATATATGTAATAAATAAATAAATATGTTGTTTGGTTTTTTGAATGAATGAATATTTTATTTTTGGTTTTGGATTAAATTAATATATTATATGAAAAAAAATACAATAAATAAATAAACCTCATTTAAATAAATTAATTTATAATCAAAATAACACATTGTTGGGTGATCTACAAGACCCCCGCCAACAACAACTATCTATTGCTATATATTCTTTCTTATATATGAAGTAAATATAAATTAGATTTTATTTATTTATTTTATTATGTTTTATTATGTGTAAAGGTGCGTATTTATTTTATTCTTCTTTAACACATCTTTTTATTTTGTATACCAAATATATAATATAAAAGGAAAAACAACAATCTCATATATATATATACGATATAAGATTACTATGCATATGATAAAAAAAAAACATCCCCATCAGGAAATAAATAAAAAGGTTTAACCCCCCAAAAAAAAATTGTATAGAAAATATAGTAAAATTTTCCATATATAGAAATAGTTTTTTTTTTTTTTTATATGGAAAAATCATCAATTCTAAGTCAATGCCGGCCAAGGAAACCTATAGTCTAATATTTAACAGAGATCATCCTTAGGATGTTATAAAGACATTCAGACAATTTCAAAACCATATCTCATCAGAATCTTACGAAATCGCACTAAGAAATTGATTAAAATTTTCAATACAGAAAAAATTGTATGGAAAAATCAACAAAAAGGGAAATTTCATCAATTCTGAGTCAATCCGTCTAAGGAAACCTACTATAATATTTAACAGAGATCATCCTTAGGATATTATAAAGACATGCAGACAATTTCAAAACGATACCTCACCGGATTCTAAAGAAATCGCAGTCAGAAATTGATTAAAATTTTCCATATAGAAAAAATCGTATGGAAAAATCAATAAAAACTTGAAAACCCATACGTTTTAAGCCAATCCCTCCAAAGAAACCTTGTCTAATATTTAACAGATATCATCCTTAGGATGTTATAAAGACATCCAGAGATTTTCAAAACGATATCTCATCAGAATCATACGAAATCGCAGTAAGAAATTGATTAAAATTTGCAATGTAAAAAAAATTGTATGGAAAAATCAACAAAAAGGGAAATTTCATCAATTCTGAGTCAATCGGTCCAAGGAAACCTATTGAAATATTTAACAGAGATCATCCTTAGGATGTTATAAAGACATACAGACAATTTCAAAACGATATCTAATCAAATTCTAAACAAATCGCAGTCAGAAATTGATTAAAATTTTCCATATGTAAAAAATTGTATGGAAAAATCAACAAAAAGTAAAACTCAGCAATTCTAAGTTAATCCGTCCAGGGAAACCTAGTCTAATATTTAACAGAAATCATCCTTAGGATGTTTTAAAGACATCCAGAAGTTTTCAAAACGATACCTCATCAAATTCTGAGTCAATCGCAGTCAGAAATTGATTAAAATTTTCCAAATAGAAAAAATCGTATGGAAAAATCAACAAAAAGTGGAAAACCCATACGTTTTAAGCCAATCCCTCCAAGGAAACCTTGTCTAATATTTAACAGAGATCATCCTTAGGATGTTATAAAGACATCCAGAGATTTTCAAAACGATATCTCATCAGAATCTTACGAAATCGCAGTAAGAAATTGATTAAAATTTGCAATATAGAAAAAATTGTATGGAAAAATCAACAAAAAAGGAAAACTCATCAATTCTGAGTCAATCCGTCCAAGGAAACCTATTGAAATATTTAACAGAGATCATCCTTAGGATATTATAAAGACATCCAGAGATTTTCATAACCATACCTCATCAAATTCTTAAGAAATCCCAGTCAGAAATTGATTAAAATTTTCCATATAGAAAAAATTGTATGGGAAATTCAACAAAAAGTGAAAATTTCTCAATTCTGACTCAATCCGTCTAAGGAAACCTAGTCTAATATTTAACATAGATCATCCTTAGGATATTATAAAGACATCCAGAGATTTTCATAACCATACCTCATCAAATTCTTAAGAAATCACAATCAGAAATTGATTAAAATCGATAAAAATTTTCCATATATATATATATAAAAAAAAACTCCCCAAAAACAAAATCCGTGAGTCTATCCTTGGTTTTGGCGATAATTTTGAATGGAATTAGATAGGTGAGTGGCCATGTACAGACTTTTAAATTAACAAAACACTTAAAATATTCAGTAAGTCAAACTGCTTTAACAATATATTTAAAAAAAAAATTTAAAAAACCACTTACCATTAAAAATATTTATTAAAATAAAAGTTATAGAGAAAAAGCGCACCGATAATTTTAATAAAATAAACATTTTTTTTGGTTTTTTTTTTTTTTTGTATGCTTAATGATGATTATTTTATATTAAAAATTAAAGTTTTATTAGTTAATTAAATTGTTTTTTTTTTTTTTGGTTTGTTTGTTACTTATTACTATTATTATTATTATTATTATTATTATTATTATATTACTAAAAAAAAAACCGGCCCCCGGTCGCCGTCGCTAAACCACAAACACCACAAACTTTTAACTTAAACTATGAAAATTAAATGAAAATGTATGTATACATATACAAAGAGAAAACTTAATAAACTAAAACACTTGATAAAAATATTAAATTTTATAAATACTCTGTATATACGAGATAATGAAAAATTTAAAATGTTATTTTCATTTTATCATATTTTAATATATATATATATATTAAATGTTATGTTGTGTGTGTGTGTGGGTATGATAAGGGAATAAACTACAATGTGTGATGACTCTATATATATATATATCTATCCACAATCACTCACTATATATATATCATATATAAGGATATTTTATATAAAAGGATATTCCGTTTAGGATAAACATTTTTTTTTATTTCACAATTAAAAAATTCACACAATGCAAATTAAATAATGAATTTTGTTGTTATTATTACTGCGGCGGATTTATAAATATATATATATATATATAGCAATATATTATATATAGGTTTTGTTTGCTTATAGTCTGTTCAATTCAACGATCTGCCGACGACTGTATGTATATATACAATAAAATAAAATACCATAAATAAATTTTCATCTTTTACTTTTATCTATATATATATATATATAAACTTGCTGGTGGTTTTTTTTTTTTTGACTATTTTTCTTCTTAACAATTTAAATGTTATATCAGCAGCAGCTGTACTGGCGGCACTCTCTCTGATAATGTTAAAACTGATGATTTTGTTTAAAAAATTGTTTAGATTTCTGAAAAACAATAATGTTTTGTGTTTGTGTGTGTGTTTGGTTTGATTTTCTTTTACTTTTTAAATGGTAATCACGGGCAAAAGTCAGTCAGTGAGAACTACCGTGTAAAAAAAAAAAAAAACATTATCATAAAATCCAGTATATAGGGAAAATTCTATAATAATAACAACATCAGCAGCAGCAGCCGGAGCAGCATCATTAATATAATATAAAAAGGATAAAATGAAAATCTCTTGATGGTTATTTAAATATACTTAGAGTTTTATTTTTCCATTTTTAAAAGGAAGAGAGAGAGAGAGTGCTTATTTTTAGTTATCATATATGTATATATGAAGGGATGTTGTTGCTGCTGCTGCTGCCTTATATAAAATAAAGTCCTTTTTTTGTTTTACTGTTATACGTAGACTAAAAACAGTTTAAATTACTATATATATATATATATATATATAAGTACTTATAATAAGTGTTTAAATAATACACTAATTAATAATAATAATAATAATTTAATGGAGATTCTAAAGGAAATATTTTCTAATTAAAACAGAACAGAATTCATTAAAAATCCATTTTCTGAACAGATTTTCTTAAGTGGAAAACCTTTCTATTAAGAGAAAATCAATCCAAATCCATTTTCTGAACAGATTTTCTTAAGTGGAAAACCTTTCTATTAAGAGAAAATCAATCAAAATCCATTTTCTGAACAACTTTTCTTCAGTAGAAATGTTTCTATTGATAGAAAATCAATTCCAATCCATTGCTGAATGAATTTTTCTTAAGTGGAAAATTTTCTAGCGATGGAAAATCATTCAAAATCCCTTTTTGAATGAATTTTCTTAAGTGGAAATCTTTCTATTGATAGAAAATCAATTCCAATCCATTGCTGAATGAATTTTTCTTAAGTGGAAAATTTTCTAGCAATGGAAAATCATTCAAAATCCATTTCTGAACAATTTTCCTTAAGTGGAAATCTTTCTATTGATAGAAAATCATTCAAAATCCATTTTCTGAACAGATTTTCCTTAAGTGGAAATTTTTCTATTGATAGAAAATCAATCCCAATCCGTTTCTGAGCAGATTTTCTTTGGGGGGGGGAAAGTTTTTTATTTATTGAAAATCAATCCCCAGCTAATTCTGATCAATTTTCCTTTAGTAGAAACGTTTCTATTCAAAAAAGAAAATCAATCACAATCCATTTTTGAAAAATTTTTCTTAGGAGGAAAGTTTTCTATTGATAGAAAATCAATTACAATCCGCTTTCTGATCAACTTTCCTTCTGTAGAAACATTTTTATTCATTTCAAAAAATCAATCCCAATCCATTTTCTGAACAATTTCCTCCTTTCTTAACACGAACCCGGACGACGACGACGACGACGTTCAGGACCATGATATCAAGGAATTGACTTAAGTATTGACTTATATGTTAAATATCCCCACATATAGAAAATGTTACGGGATGACGAGCGAGGATGACGAGGTTGCTGAAAACGAGGTGCGGGAAAAGAAAATCCATAATAGTCGTATATAGAAGAAATTTTCAAAAGCGCTTTAAGTGGTGGCTTATTGATTCTGTGTGTTCATATTATAGTTTATAATATAGTATATATATATGTATAGAAGCAAATAACATACAATATATAGAAAAAGAAGAAGAAGAAGAATAATATAAAAAAAAGTTTATAATGAAAATATTTTATATATATACCATTCGTTTATTCATTCATTCATTTAAATATACGTATCTATATATATATTAGATATAGATATAGATATAGATAGACAGATAAAGTTAATAATGTTTTTTGTGTTTGAGGATGGTGAATGAAGTACACACAAACACACACAAACTAACTAACTATATATGTAACTATATATTCTTTGCACGTCAGTTTCCCGTGCATGCATTATTTTTAAATGCTTTCATTTTTGCTCATAATAGAAAATACTTCTTTTTTTTTTTGCATTTTAATAAATTCGTATATATGCACATGCATCATAATAAAAAAAATCTAAATCTATGTATGAGAAAATTATCCTTATTTTTTTTTGTCTATAGAGGATACACCATCCGTCTATATATATATATATATCTATATGTAATATATATATATATCTATATGTAATATATATATATATATATATATATTAAATAGCAGAAGCATACAGCATCGTGTGTGTTGTCGTACATTGGCAATGATTGTGTTGGGAAAATTTTACTATATATAAATAAAATAAAATAAAATAATAAAAGAAATGAAAAAAAAAAAAAAACACACATGAAAAAAGGTGGAAAATTAAGTTGAAGTGGATTCAAATTATCCATATATATATATATATATATAAAAAGTATTTTATGTGTATGTACGTTTTATGTTTTTGGGGGTGGTTTTTGGTTTGGTGAGAGATGCCGAGATGATATAAGGATGAGTGTCTTCTGTATTTAGTGTTAATAAATACAACAATTTTAGTTTTGGGTTTTTTGTTAAATATATATATATATTCAGAAGAATATACAGCAGTAGCAAAGAGCTGATATGATGTTATTATTATAATAATAATAATAATAATAATACTAAATAGTATATATACAAGCAAAAAATATATAAAAATATTGTATAGAGATATTAAGTACCGAATAGATTCTATTCTACTATATATTCTATAAACTGAATATATTGGGGAAATGCATTTAAAATCATCATGTATTTTTTGCAATGCATAGCAAAAATGTTATGTAAAATACGTAGACAGTATAAATAATAGTTTAGTTTTTTTGTTTGTTTTTATATTTTGAACAATTTCTGAACAATTTCTGAAACCTCGCTCGCATTTATATTGCAATATTTTTGTTTAAATTTTTCGAATTTTCAGAAATAATTTTTCATATTTTTTTAGATTTTTACTATAGACATTGTTCTACAACCCTATTGGCTTTCTAAGGGGCACTTTTAGAGAATTTAATTACCTTTCGAATGCATATCTGAACGTTATTCTATCTTATCTGGTTCCCAAGTTATGGTGCTTTTCCTACAACCCTTATATAAAAAAAATAATTTTTTGAACTTTAATTAGTAAAATATCAGCTTCTAAACAATTCAATTTTTAAGGGTGAAATTTCCATAAAATGATATTGATTTTAAGGGTGAATCTTAAGTAAAATAAGCTGAATTTTTCGAATATACAATAATATTTAGGGGTTGCCACATAAAAACTATGGATAAATTGAAAATTTCTCGCATTTTTAGATTTTTACTATAGACTTTGTTCTACAACCCTATTGGCTTTCTAAGGGAAACATTTAGAGAATTTAATTACCTTTCGAATGCATATCTGAACGTTATTCTATCTTATCTGGTTCCCAAGTTATGGTGTTATTCCTACAACCCTTATATAAAAAAAATAATTTTTTGGAACTTTAATTAGTAAAATATCAGCTTCTAACCAATGCAATTTTTAAGGGTGAAATTTCCATAAAATGATATTGATTTTAAGGGTGAATCTTAAGTAAAATAAGCTGAATTTTTCGAATATACAATAATATTTAGGGGTTGCCAAACAAAAACTATGGATAAATTGAAAATTTCTCGCATTTTTGGATTTTTACTATAGACTTTGTTCTACAACCCCATTGGCTTTCTAAGGGAAACATTTAGAGAATTTAATTACCTTTCGAATGCATATCTGAACGTTATTCTATCTTATCTGGTTCCCAAGTTATGGTGTTTTTCCTACAACCCTTATATAAAAAAATAATTTTTTGAACTTTAATTAGTAAAATATCAGCTTCTAAACAATTCAATTTTTAAGGGTGAAATTTCCATAAAATAATATTGATTTTAAGGGTGAATCTTAAGTAAAATAAGCTGAATTTTTCGAATATACAATAATATTTAGGGGTTGCCAAACAAAAACTATGGATAAATTGAAAATTTCTCGCATTTTTAGATTTTTACTATAGACTTTGTTCTACAACCCTATTGACTTTGTAAGGGAAACATTTAGAGAATTTAATTACCTTTCGAATGCATATCTGAACGTTATTCTATCTTATCTGGTTCCCAAGTTATGGTGTTTTTCCTACAACCCTTATATAAAAAAAATAATTTTTTGAACTTTAATTAGTAAAATATCAGCTTCTAAACAATTCAATTTTTAAGGGTGAAATTTCCATAAAATGATATTGATTTTAAGGGTGAATCTTAAGTAAAATAAGCTGAATTTTTCGAATATACAATAATATTTAGGGGTTGCCACATAAAAACTATGGATAAATTGAAAATTTCTCGCATTTTTAGATTTTTACTATAGACTTTGTTCTACAACCCTATTGGCTTTCTAAGGGAAACATTTAGAGAATTTAATTACCTTTCGAATGCATATCTGAACGTTATTCTATCTTATCTGGTTCCCAAGTTATGGTGTTATTCCTACAACCCTTATATAAAAAAAATAATTTTTTGGAACTTTAATTAGTAAAATATCAGCTTCTAACCAATGCAATTTTTAAGGGTGAAATTTCCATAAAATGATATTGATTTTAAGGGTGAATCTTAAGTAAAATAAGCTGAATTTTTCGAATATACAATAATATTTAGGGGTTGCCAAACAAAAACTATGGATAAATTGAAAATTTCTCGCATTTTTGGATTTTTACTATAGACTTTGTTCTACAACCCCATTGGCTTTCTAAGGGAAACATTTAGAGAATTTAATTACCTTTCGAATGCATATCTGAACGTTATTCTATCTTATCTGGTTCCCAAGTTATGGTGTTTTTCCTACAACCCTTATATAAAAAAATAATTTTTTGAACTTTAATTAGTAAAATATCAGCTTCTAAACAATTCAATTTTTAAGGGTGAAATTTCCATAAAATAATATTGATTTTAAGGGTGAATCTTAAGTAAAATAAGCTGAATTTTTCGAATATACAATAATATTTAGGGGTTGCCAAACAAAAACTATGGATAAATTGAAAATTTCTCGCATTTTTAGATTTTTACTATAGACTTTGTTCTACAACCCTATTGACTTTGTAAGGGAAACATTTAGAGAATTTAATTACCTTTCGAATGCATATCTGAACGTTATTCTATCTTATCTGGTTCCCAAGTTATGGTGTTTTTCCTACAACCCTTATATAAAAAAAATAATTTTTTGAACTTTAATTAGTAAAATATCAGCTTCTAAACAATTCAATTTTTAAGGGTGAAATTTCCATAAAATGATATTGATTTTAAGGGTGAATCTTAAGTAAAATAAGCTGAATTTTTCGAATATACAATAATATTTAGGGGTTGCCAAACAAAAACTATGGATAAATTGAAAATTTCTCGCATTTTTGGATTTTTACTATAGACTTTGTTCTACAACCCTATTGGCTTTCTAAGGGAAACATTTAGAGAATTTAATTACCTTTCGAATGCATATCTGAACGTCATTCTATCTTATCTGGTTCCCAAGTTATGGTGCTTTTCCTACAACCCTTATATAAAAAAAATAATTTTTTGAACTTTGATTAGTAAAATATCAGCTTCTAATCAGTTCAATTTTTAAGGGTGAAATTTCCATAAAATGATATTGATTTTAAGGGTGAATCTTAAGTAAAATAAGCTGAATTTTTCGAATATACAATAATATTTAGGGGTTGCCAAACAAAAACTATGGATAAATTGAAAATTTCTCGCATTTTTAGATTTTTACTATAGACTTTGTTCTACAACCCTATTGACTTTGTAAGGGAAACATTTAGATAAGTTAATTACCTTTCGAATGCATATCTGAACGTCATTCTATCTTATCTGGTTCTCAAGTTATGGCGTTTTTCCTACAACCCTTCCTACAATTGACAATTTATCACATTGCATTTGTTTTTAAATTGTATCTTTATCTATTTTATTTTCTTTTAACTTTAAACAAAAAATTACCTGTAAAATGATATTGAAAATAGAATAGTAGAATATTAAATTCACAATTTTTTTTTCACAATCTTGTACTAAAATACTTGTAATTTTTCCTGCAATTTAGTTATCAAACCAAAATAAATAAAATCATAGCAAATGTTTTTTGTTTTTTTTTAGTTATTTCTCCTTTAATTTGACACATTTTCAACAACATTAAAATTTACAATCGATATAAATTCACCAGAGACATTCTCAAAATAAATAAACCCACACAAATAAAAAAAAAAAAAATGTGACATTTGCTCTTGCGATAGAAAAATAGAAAGAATGAATGAAAAAGAAAAATAAAATAAAATCAATATTGTGAAAGAAAATAAAATAATAATAATTAGGAATTAAAAATAATAATAAAATTTAAAAACTATAAAGAATTTTTGTAAAGAAATAACGAGCGCGTTTGTTTTGCTTTTAATTAATCCGAAGATAAAAGATCATAAAAGAAATTGGAATCCCTTGCAGGCCAATAAACAAAAAAAAACACATCGTGAATTGATCTTTGGCTGAGTTGCCGACAATTTTGTTCAATTTGGGAAAAAAAAACCCGCTTAAAAACGTAAAAAAATCCATCCATCCATCCATCCATCATAAAGAATAAATGGGTAATTTTTTTTATTTTGTGTTATTTCTTTTCTATTATTGGAATATTTTTTATAATAAATTTTTGTGTGTGGAATTTTTCTAATGGTTCTGTTTTGCTCCTCACATCATTCATTCATTCATTCAATTGTTTTCCCATAAACCAAAAATTCAGCTCAATCTCAGTTGTCGATGGTGGTGACAGAAACCAAAAACAATCTATTGACAGATTCAACACACAAAGAACAAGAACAACAAAAACAACAACAACAAACGAATGAAACTGATGTTGCTGTTGATAAGGATACGATTGATGTATTGCTGGCAAGTGAAATAATACCAAATGAAGACCAAAAATCAACAAAAAAGAAAAAGAAACGAAAGAAGAAACATAAAACTGGAGCAGTAGGAGGAGGAGGAGGAGGAGGAGGAGATGATCACAATGCAGTTACATCAGCAGATGATCAACAAATTGATTTGGTAGTATTGAATGACGTTGACGACAATCGACCGCATCAAATGATTGATGATGATGATGATGATAAATTATTGATTTTAAATCAATTATCAAATTTATCATTTGCACCATTAAACCATGATGGTGGTGGTGTCGCCGTCGCAGCCGCCCCATCGTCATCCTCATCATCAGCATCCGGATCAAAATCAGCATCCGGAAAATTAACAGCAACTGGATCATCAGGACAAAAACAACAACAACAACATCAACATGATTATTCGGATTTAACAAATCAAAAAAGTGTTGAATTTATAAAACCATTACCAAAGACAATGGTACAGAATAATTTTAATGATGTATTGGATCAGGTACGGCATTTAGATGGTATGTGTGCATATCGGCGATGTCGAACGCGTGTCATTTACGTTGGTGATGATTGCCGGGTGTGTACACAACGTTTTTGTTTTACCCATTCGTTACCGGAAATCCATGGATGCGGTGAGGCAATGCGTCACTTGGAACGTAATAATTTTATGCATCCACCGCCAAGACCGTCCTGCAATCAATCGCATAACGAACGTGATGAAAGTCGCCGGGCACAAAATCGTCTGGCCGATAAATTGGATCGCATGAGTAAAGATCGTAAAAAGAAAGTGGTTATCGTAAAAGGTAAAAATAAAATTGTTGAATAGAAATCGATTTTTTTTTTTACACTATCATCATCTCTGTTTAGCTATCTATCTTGTTAATTGAATTGTTTTTTTTTTTTTTTGGTTTGGTTTGGTTTGGTTTTGGTGAATGCGAGGGTGAATGCGATTAATTTATTTAATTATAATAATAATAATAAAAACAAATCTGGCGGTGGTTGGTTAATTTATTAAAAATGTATTGTATTTTATATTGTTATTTTATCAATCAATTGAAACTTATAATTAGTAATTAATTTCCGGTGGTAAAAAAAAAACAATTATCTCTTATGCCAAAAATAAAAAAACAAATCATTTTTTTCTATTATATTGCCAAAAATAAACAAAAATTCCTACAAATTCTAAAAGTTAACTTACAGTGAAAGTTTTATCTGCACGCTTACTACTACTGAATTCTAACTTAATTATTGACGTACGTTTTTTTTTTTTTTTAAATAATTAATTAATTAATTTATTCATAAGATTATTGAAAATTTCTTTGTGTGTAAAAAACGAAAAATAAAAATTGTTATTTTTTTTTTTGCTGGCTTTTCTTGATGTAAAAAAATCAAAAAAATTGTTTTGAAATTTTTTTTTTTTTTGGTTAATTTTAATCATCAAATTCTGACGGCGATTTCTTTAGAATCTGATGAGGTATCGTTTTGAAATTGTCTGGATGTCTTTATAACACCCTAAGGATGATCTCTGTTAAATATTAGACTAGGTCTCCTTGGACGGATTGACTTAGAATTGATGAGTTTTCGACTTTTGGTTGATTTTTTCATATAAAATTTTCTATATTGAAAATTTTAATCAAATTCTGACGGCTATTTCTTTAGAATCCGATGAGGTATCGTTTTGAAAATTGCTGCATGTCTTTATAACATATTAAGGATGATCTCTGTTAAATATTTCAATAGGTTTCCTTGGACGGATTGACTCAGAATTGATGAGTTTTTCCATTTTTGTTAATTTTTCCATACGATTTTTTTTTATATGGAAAATTTCAATCAAATTCTGACTGCGATTCCTTAAGATTCTGATGAGATATCATTTTGAAATTGTCTGGATGTCTTTATAACACCCTAAGGATGATCTCTGTCAAATATTAGACTAGGTTTCCTTGGGGGAACGAATCAACTTAGATTTCATATGACAAAAAAAAAAACACTCAATTTTTTTTTTATTTTGTAATTTTTTTACAATTTGCAATAAATAAATATATATTTTACTAATTATAATTAATTTTTTTGGTTTAAATAAACAAAAATAAATAGAATTTATTATTAATAATAATAATAATAATAATAATAATAAATGTTTTATCTTTGACACGATTAACGATTAATAGATAAATATAAATATATTTGTTGTTGTGGATTAAAGTTTTTTTTTTTTTTGTTTTAAATTTGATTAAATAAATTTGATTTCTAAATTATAATAATCAATCTGTATCCCGTTTTATGTATATATTATAATATAAGCGTGTCTGTGCTACGTATTTTAAATGTGTGTGTGTGTGTGTTTTGTAAACAAAATCCTGGACGCGGGAGTCCATCCTCCATCGTGACGGGATTTTATTTTTTATTTTTTATTCACACATCCACACAATAAAATATCGAGAAAAAAAAAATTTAAAATAATAAGTTAATAAAATAAAAATATTAAAAATTTTTTTTTAAATTATTCTGTTGTTGTTGTTAATTTTCCATTTACTATCGAAACATTTCGGGAAATGCTTTTATTATCCGGTGTGTAATCACGTTGTTGGGCCTCACGTTGATGGTGATATTGTTGGTGATTGTAATGATGCTGATGATTAAAATTATGATTCAAATCATCGTTTTGTTTGGTATTTTTTTTAAAAATTTCATTCTTTTCATTCGTCGAATTGTCGATTGACGGCGGATATCTACCATTTTCTGTACTAAATTTATCATTTTCTAAATCACGTTTAAATACAAATCGTTGATGGCCATAGGCAATTCCATTATTATTATTATTATTATTATTATTTCGTCTATCATAATCATAATTATCATTATCAAAATTGGCCATTAAAAAACGATCATGAGTCGTTCCTCCAGCTGGTGTTTGTGGTGATTGTTGTGCTGATGCTGGACCTGCACCAATATAATAATAATAATTATTACGTCCAATTTTATGTGGTTTTCGTTCATTTGTTGTTATCGTTGGATTCCGATGAATTGAACCGAATAAAGGATTACGACCAATAATAGCATTACCACCACCTCCACCACCACCACTACCACGACCACCACCATTATTTCGATCATAATCTCTATTATTAATATTATTATTATTATTATTATTATCATCATCATCATCATTCAATGGATCAACCATTTGATCAATAACCATCGGATTATTATTTTCCTGTTGCGCTAAATTATTTGCAATAGCAATTGTTGTCTCGGGATCCGATTTTAAAATCTATTTATATATCAAAATAAATTAATTGTTTTAGTTTTAGTTTAACTTAATGCGGATAAAGTTTTTGGGGTTTTTTGTTTATGGATGGGTCGGTCACGCTCGCATTATATTAGATTATCTAAAATAAGGGATTATCTTACAAACAAAATAAAAATAAAAATAGATTAACAATCGTTTTATAAATTGATTATATTATCATGAAATATGATGTATGATGGATAATAAATCGAAAAAAAAAAACAAGAAACAAGTCAATATTTATTTTAAGATAAAATAATCGGGTTTTGTTTTTTTATTATGTTGTTGATTTTTATCGTTTTGAAATATGGTATATATATATATATATATACGGGATTATGAATAATATTTATGATACGTTAAAGTAAACACTATAGGTTTCACTTAGATTGACTTAAAATTGATGAGTTTTTCAGTTTTTTTGTTGATTTTTCCATACAAATTTTTCTATATGGAGAATTTTAATCAAATTCTGACAGCGATTTCTTAAGATTCTGATGAGATATCGTTTTGAAAATCTCTGTACGTCTTTATAACATCCTAAGGATGATCTCTGTTAAATATTAGACTAGGTTTCCTTGGACGGATTAACTTAGAATTGATGAGTTTTCCACTTTTTGTTGATTTTTCCATACGAATTTTTCTATAAGGAAAATTTTAATCAAATTCTGACTGCGATTTCTTCAGAATTCGATGAGGTATCGTTTTGAAATTGTCTGTATGTCTTTATAACATCCTAAGGATGATCTCTGTTAAATATTAGACTAGGTTTCCTTGGACGGATTAACTTAGAATTGATGAGTTTTCCTTTTTTGTTGATTTTTCCATACGATTTTTTACATATGGACAATTTTAAACAGTTTCTGACTGCGATTTCTTCAGAATTCGATGAGGTATCGTTTTGAAATTGTCTGTATGTCTTTATAACATCCTAAGTATGATTTCTGTTAAATATTTCAATAGGTTTCCTTCGACGAATTGACTCAGAATCGATGAGTTTTCCTTTTTTGTTGATTTTTACATATAAAATTTTTTCGTTAATGAATCACTTTGAGATTTTTACCATGTCTTCAAAACACCCTAAAGATGTGATATTAGACCAGGTTTCCTTGAGTTTTTTTTATCATTTTCTATATATATATATATATATATATATATACTTACATCTTCAATTAATTCACGTAAACGATCCATATTATCGGTATGGGCTCGTGTTGGTAAATATCGTGCGGAAACCATCATTAAAAGACGACCACGACCACCACCACCACCACTACGGTTCCTAGTACCAACACCATCTTCATCATCATCATTCCATTGAAAAAATAAAATACAAATTAAAATCAAAAATTTTACTTTCATCCTCCTTATCCAACCAACCAACAACAACAACAATATAATAACTTATAATTTGTATTTTTCTATATAAAATTATTCAAAAAAAAAAAATATTAAACACAAAACAAAAAACAACTAAAACTTTAAATTTTTTTTACTAATGTTTTTCAAATTTCAAAATCTCTTGGGGATGGATTAATTCTTTTTTTTTTATGAACTATAATGAACCAAAAAAAAAACGGTCACTTTACAAATTTAAAATTTTACACACTCGCCAACGGACACAAATAAAATACAACAGCAGAACCAGCAGCACAAACAGCAATAGAAGAATAGACTGTTTGAATGTTACAAAATGAACTGTTTGAATTCACTTTGATACGGTAACCTTTTATACAGAAGAAAAATGGTTATAAAAGCAAAAAAAAAAAAACTATTTAATTTTCCTCATATATTTATTTATTTATATATTTTATATATATACATACATATATGTACAATATATCGATAATAAAAATGGGAAAAAGATAGATTTTGTATTATTATATATTGTGATGTGGTTGAATAATAATAATAATAAAAAAATAAATAAAAATTCGCTTATGTATTATACATATATATGATATTGGGGGATAATATTTGTACGGTGGGGCTACTTTATTTTATAATATATATTTTAGAGATATATTTTTTTAGTGGTGCGGCGCGGATTGTAGCAATTTAATTTTTGGTATATGCGCGCGCGATTAAAAAAATTTCAATTCAATTGGTATAGTGCGGTATGTTCTTTTTTTTTTTAAAGTTTTTTAACTGTGAAATTATTCGGAATGTCTTTATAACATGGTAAGGATGATTTGTGTTAAATATTTCAATAGGTTTCCTTGGAAGGATTGACCTAGAATTGATGAGTTTTCCTTTTTTTGTTGATTTTTCCATACAATTTTTTACATATGGACAATTTTAAACAATTTCTGACTGCGATTTCTTTAGAATCCGATGAGGTATCGTTTTGAAAATCTCGGCGTGACTTTATAATATCCTAAGGATGATCTCTGTTAAATATTTCAATAGGTTTCCTTGGACGGATTGACTTAGAATTGATGAGTTTTCCTTTTTTGTTGATTTTTCCATACAATTTTTTACATATGGAAAACTTTAATCAATTTCTGACTGCGATTTCGTCAGAATCTGATGAGGTATCGTTTTGAAACGTTCTGCATGTCTTTATAACATCCTAAAGATGATCTCTGTTAAATATTTCAATAGGTTTCCTTAGACGGATTGACTTAGAATTGATGACTAAGTCGTTTTTGTTGATTTTTCCATACAATTTTTTACATATGGACAATTTTAAACAATTTCTGACTGCGATTTCTTTAGAATCTGATGAGGTATCGTTTTAAAACGTTCTGCATGTCTTTATAACATCCTAAGGATGATCTCTGTTAAATATTTCAATAGGTTTCCTTGAACGGATTGACTTAGAATTGATGAATTTTCCTTTTTTTGTTGATTTTTCCATACGAATTTTTCTATATGACAAATTTTAATCAAATTCTGACTGCGATTTCTTCACAATCTGATTAGGTATCGTTTTGAAATTGTCTGTATGTCTTTATAACATCCTAAGGATGATCTCTGTTAAATATTTCAATAGGTTTCCTTGGACGAATTAACTCAGAATTGATAAATAAAAAAAAACTATTCTTTTATATAACTAAAATCATAAAATAACAAAAATAAAAAAAAAATGGTCATTTAATAATAAGAATAATGAATTGTAACTAAAAACGAATAATAATAAAAGAAATATATGTTTTTATTATCGGCAAACAACAAAAAAAAAAAAAATCCTATATTCAATTTGTGCTGTTAAATGTTCTATGATGCTGCAGTAAATAAAAAAATAAAAATCCATTAAATATGTATAATAATAATAATAATTAGAGTGGGTTTTTTTTTTGGTCTTTCTTCTTCTTCTTCTTCATCTTTTTCTTTTTTATTTTAGCATTTTTTTCATTTGCGTGCGAAAATTATTGTATTATTATATATTACGTAAATGCGGAGATATGGCGACTAAACGGCTCTCTATATCATAAAAATATTTTTTATTTTTTTTATATATCCATTCAAAATTTGTGTGATTGTTCGATGCGGTTTTTTCTTTATATAATAACAATAAGAACAACAACAACTCTATATATCGAGAAACAACCAAAAAATAATAAGCACTTAATGATTGATTATGCCATACCCTTATATTGCCATATATAGATTTATTATATATCGAAAGAAAACTATATATAATTTATGTGTTATGTTTTGTTTTATCACTTCACATCAATCATCAAATCTCTCAAATAAATATATTATTATTATTATTATAAATAAAATAAGTTATTTAATATAATATAATATCAAGTAAATTGAATAAATAAAATTTTAGTGACGTCCGATTTTTTTTCCCTTATATATATTATATATGAATATCTTCCTACATATAAATGCGGATAAACTTTGATTCATTCATTCAGTCATCGCGCGAATTTTCTTCCTTTTTCTATTTTTTTTTGTTTATTCTCAATCACAGTTTTTGTCTTTTAACTATATATGTATATATTGCAATTATACTATAAATCTAATTCTAGACATTTTGGCATTTTGATTTTTTTATTTATTCTATTTTTATTCTATCTATTATTTATAGATTGCGGATGGGAATGGAGGATCTTAGAGAACATCAAAAAATCATCGCTGATTCTGCAATTAACCAAGGGGGTAAGTAATTTGAAAATTTTAAATTATCATATAAATAAAAATGTACAAAAAAATGGTATAGAAATAATATTTAGGGGTTGCCAAACAAAAACTATGGATAAATTGAAAATTTCTCGCATTTTTGGATTTTTACTATAGACTTTGTTCTACTACCCTATTGGCTTTCTAAGGGAAACATTTAGAGAATTTAATTACCTTTCGAATGCATATCTGAACGTTATTCTATCTCATCTGGTTCCCAAGTTATGGTGCTTTTCCTACAACCCTTATATAAAAAAAATAATTTTTTGAACTTTGATTAGTAAATATCAGCTTCTAAACAATGCAATTTTTAAGGGTGAAATTTCCATAAAATGATATTGATTTTAAGGGTGAATCTTAAGTAAAATAAGCTGAATTTTTCGAATATACAATAATATTTAGGGGTTGCCAAACAAAAACTATGGATAAATTGAAAATTTCTCGCATTTTTGGATTTTTACTATAGACTTTGTTCTACAACCCTATTGGCTTTCTAAGGGAAACATTTAGAGAATTTAATTACCTTTCGAATGCATATCTAAACGTTATTCTATCTCATTTCGTTCCCAAGTTATGGTGTTTTTCCTACAACCCTTATATAAAAAAAATAGTTTTTTGAACTTGAATTAGTAAAATATCAGCTTCTAAACAATTCAATTTTTAAGGGTGAAATTTCCATAAAATGATATTGATTTTAAGGGTGAATCTTAAGTAAAATAAGCTGAATTTTTCGAATATACAATAATATTTAGGGGTTGCCAAACAAAAACTATGGATAAATTGAAAATTTCTCGCATTTTTGGATTTTTACTATAGACTTTGTTCTACAACCCTATTGGCTTTCTAAGGGAAACATTTAGAGAATTTAATTACCTTTCGAATGCATATCTGAACGTTATTCTATCTCATCTGGTTCCCAAGTTATGGTGCTATTCCTACAACCCTTATATAAAAAAAATAATTTTTTGAACTTTGATTAGTAAATATCAGCTTCTAAACAATGCAATTTTTAAGGGTGAAATTTCCATAAAATGATATTGATTTTAAGGGTGAATCTTAAGTAAAATAAGCTGAATTTTTCGAATATACAATAATATTTAGGGGTTGCCAAACAAAAACTATGGATAAATTGAAAATTTCTCGCATTTTTGGATTTTTACTATAGACTTTGTTCTACAACCCTATTGGCTTTCTAAGGGAAACATTTAGAGAATTTAATTACCTTTCGAATGCATATCTAAACGTTATTCTATCTCATTTCGTTCCCAAGTTATGGTGTTTTTCCTACAACCCTTATATAAAAAAAATAGTTTTTTGAACTTGAATTAGTAAAATATCAGCTTCTAAACAATTCAATTTTTAAGGGTGAAATTTCCATAAAATGATATTGATTTTAAGGGTGAATCTTAAGTAAAATAAGCTGAATTTTTCGAATATACAATAATATTTAGGGGTTGCCAAACAAAAACTATGGATAAATTGAAAATTTCTCGCATTTTTGGATTTTTACTATAGACTTTGTTCTACAACCCTATTGGCTTTCTAAGGGAAACATTTAGAGAATTTAATTACCTTTCGAATGCATATCTGAACGTTATTCTATCTCATCTGGTTCCCAAGTTATGGTGCTATTCCTACAACCCTTATATAAAAAAAATAATTTTTTGAACTTTGATTAGTAAATATCAGCTTCTAAACAATGCAATTTTTAAGGGTGAAATTTCCATAAAATGATATTGATTTTAAGGGTGAATCTTAAGTAAAATAAGCTGAATTTTTCGAATATACAATAATATTTAGGGGTTGCCAAACAAAAACTATGGATAAATTGAAAATTTCTCGCATTTTTGGATTTTTACTATAGACTTTGTTCTACAACCCTATTGGCTTTCTAAGGGAAACATTTAGAGAATTTAATTACCTTTCGAATGCATATCTAAACGTTATTCTATCTCATTTCGTTCCCAAGTTATGGTGTTTTTCCTACAACCCTTATATAAAAAAAATAGTTTTTTGAACTTGAATTAGTAAAATATCAGCTTCTAAACAATTCAATTTTTAAGGGTGAAATTTCCATAAAATGATATTGATTTTAAGGGTGAACCTTAAGTAAAATAAGCTGAATTTTTCGAATATACAATAATATTTAGGGGTTGCCAAACAAAAACTATGGATAAATTGAAAATTTCTCGCATTTTTGGATTTTTACTATAGACTTTGTTCTACAACCCTATTGGCTTTCTAAGGGAAACATTTAGAGAATTTAATTACCTTTCGAATGCATATCTGAACGTTATTCTATCTCATCTGGTTCCCAAGTTATGGTGCTTTTCCTACAACCCTTATATAAAAAAATTATTTTTTGAACTTTGATTAGTAAAATATCAGCTTCTAAACAATTCAATTTTTAAGGGTGAAATTTCCATAAAATGATATTGATTTTAAGGGTGAATCTTAAGTAAAATAAGCTGAATTTTTCGAATATACAATAATATTTAGGGGTTGCCAAACAAAAACTATGGATAAATTGAAAATTTCTCGCATTTTTGGATTTTTACTATAGACTTTGTTCTACAACCCTATTGGCTTTCTAAGGGAAACATTTAGAGAATTTAATTACCTTTCGAATGCATATCTGAACGTTATTCTATCTCATCTGGTTCCCAAGTTATGGTGCTTTTCCTACAACCCTTATATAAAAAAAATAATTTTTTGAACTTTGATTAGTAAATATCAGCTTCTAAACAATGCAATTTTTAAGGGTGAAATTTCCATAAAATGATATTGATTTTAAGGGTGAATCTTAAGTAAAATAAGCTGAATTTTTCGAATATACAATAATATTTAGGGGTTGCCAAACAAAAACTATGGATAAATTGAAAATTTCTCGCATTTTTGGATTTTTACTATAGACTTTGTTCTACAACCTTATTGGCTTTCTAAGGGAAACATTTAGAGAATTTAATTACCTTTCGAATGCATATCTGAACGTTATTCTATCTCATCTGGTTCCCCAGTTATGGTGCTTTTCCTACAACCCTTATATAAAAAAAATAATTTTTTGAACTTTGATTAGTAAATATCAGCTTCTAAACAATGCAATTTTTAAGGGTGAAATTTCCATAAAATGATATTGATTTTAAGGGTGAATCTTAAGTAAAATAAGCTGAATTTTTCGAATATACAATAATATTTAGGGGTTGCCAAACAAAAACTATGGATAAATTGAAAATTTCTCGCATTTTTGGATTTTTACTATAGACTTTGTTCTACAACCCTATTGGCTTTCTAAGGGAAACATTTAGAGAATTTAATTACCTTTCGAATGCATATCTGAACGTTATTCTATCTCATCTGGTTCCCAAGTTATGGTGCTTTTCCTACAACCCTTATATAAAAAAAATAGTTTTTTGAACTTTGATTAGTAAATATCAGCTTCTAAACAATGCAATTTTTAAGGGTGAAATTTCCATAAAATGATATTGATTTTAAGGGTGAATCTTAAGTAAAATAAGCTGAATTTTTCGAATATACAATAATATTTAGGGGTTGCCAAACAAAAACTATGGATAAATTGAAAATTTCTCGCATTTTTGGATTTTTACTATAGACTTTGTTTTACAACCCTATTGGCTTTCTAAGGGAAACATTTAGAGAATTTAATTACCTTTCGAATGCATATCTAAACGTTATTCTATCTCATTTCGTTCCCAAGTTATGGTGTTTTTCCTACAACCCTTATATAAAAAAAATAGTTTTTTGAACTTGAATTAGTAAAATATCAGCTTCTAAACAATTCAATTTTTAAGGGTGAAATTTCCATAAAATGATATTGATTTTAAGGGTGAATCTTAAGTAAAATAAGCTGAATTTTTCGAATATACAATAATATTTAGGGGTTGCCAAACAAAAACTATGGATAAATTGAAAATTTCTCGCATTTTTGGATTTTTACTATAGACTTTGTTCTACAACCCTATTGGCTTTCTAAGGGAAACATTTAGAGAATTTAATTACCTTTCGAATGCATATCTGAACGTTATTCTATCTCATCTGGTTCCCAAGTTATGGTGCTATTCCTACAACCCTTATATAAAAAAAATAATTTTTTGAACTTTGATTAGTAAATATCAGCTTCTAAACAATGCAATTTTTAAGGGTGAAATTTCCATAAAATGATATTGATTTTAAGGGTGAATCTTAAGTAAAATAAGCTGAATTTTTGGAATATACAATAATATTTAGGGGTTGCCAAACAAAAACTATGGATAAATTGAAAATTTCTCGCATTTTTAGATTTTTACTATAGACTTTGTTCTACAACCCTATTGGCTTTCTAAGGGAAACATTTAGAGAATTTAATTACCTTTCGAATGCATATCTGAACGTTATTCTATCTCATCTGGTTCCCAAGTTATGGTGCTTTTCCTACAACCCTTCTATAAAAAAAATAATTTTTTGAACTTTGATTAGTAAATATCAGCTTCTAAACAATTCAATTTTTAAGGGTGAAATTTCCATAAAATGATATTGATTTTAAGGGTGAATCTTAAGTAAAATAAGCTGAATTTTTCGAATATACAATAATATTTAGGGGTTGCCAAACAAAAACTATGGATAAATTGAAAATTTCTCGCATTTTTGGATTTTTACTATAGACTTTGTTCTACAACCCTATTGGCTTTCTAAGGGAAACATTTAGAGAATTTAATTACCTTTCGAATGCATATCTGAACGTTATTCTATCTCATCTGGTTCCCAAGTTATGGTGCTTTTCCTACAACCCTTATATAAAATAAATAATTTTTTGAACTTTGATTAGTAAATATCAGCTTCTAAACAATGCAATTTTTAAGGGTGAAATTTCCAAAAAATGATATTGATTTTAAGGGTGAATCTTAAGTAAAATAAGCTGAATTTTTCGAATATACAATAATATTTAGGGGTTGCCAAACAAAAACTATGGATAAATTGAAAATTTCTCGCATTTTTGGATTTTTACTATAGACTTTGTTCTACAACCCTATTGGCTTTCTAAGGGAAACATTTAGAGAATTTAATTACCTTTCGAATGCATATCTGAACGTTATTCTATCTCATCTGGTTCCCAAGTTATGGTGCTTTTCCTACAACCCTTATATAAAAAAAATAATTTTTTGAACTTTGATTAGTAAATATCAGCTTCTAAACAATGCAATTTTTAAGGGTGAAATTTCCATAAAATGATATTGATTTTAAAGGTGAATCTTAAGTAAAATAAGCTGAATTTTTCGAATATACAATAATAATTAGGGGTTGCCAACCAAAAACTATAGATAAATTGAAAATTTCTCGCATTTTTGGATTTTTACTATAGACTTTGTTCTACAACCCTATTGGCTTTCTAAGGGAAACATTTAGAGAATTTAATTACCTTTCGAATGCATATCTGAACGTTATTCTATCTCATCTGGTTCCCCAGTTATGGTGCTTTTCCTACAACCCTTATATAAAAAAAATAATTTTTTGAACTTTGATTAGTAAAATATCAGCTTCTAAACAATGCAATTTTTAAGGGTGAAATTTCCATAAAATGATATTGATTTTAAGGGTGAATCTTAAGTAAAATAAGCTGAATTTTTCGAATATACAATAATATTTAGGGGTTGCCAAACAAAAACTATGGATAAATTGAAAATTTCTCGCATTTTTGGATTTTTACTATAGACTTTGTTCTACAACCCTATTGGCTTTCTAAGGGAAACATTTAGAGAATTTAATTACCTTTCGAATGCATATCTGAACGTTATTCTATCTCATCTGGTTCCCAAGTTATGGTGCTTTTCCGACAACCCTTATATAAAAAAAATAATTTTTTGAACTTTGATTAGTAAAATATCAGCTTCTAAACAATGCAATTTTTAAGGGTGAAATTTCCATAAAATGATATTGATTTTAAGGGTGAATCTTAAGTAAAATAAGCTGAATTTTTCGAATATACAATAATAATTAGGGGTTGCCAACCAATAACTATAGATAAATTGAAAATTTCTCGCATTTTTGGATTTTTACTATAGACTTTGTTCTACAACCCTATTGGCTTTCTAAGGGAAACATTTAGAGAATTTAATTACCTTTCGAATGCATATCTGAACGTTATTCTATCTAATTTGGTTCCCAAGTTATGGTGCTTTTCCTACAACCCTTATATAAAAAAAATAATTTTTTGAACTTTGATTAGTAAATATCAGCTTCTAAACAATGCAATTTTTAAGGGTGAAATTTCCATAAAATGATATTGATTTTAAGGGTGAATCTTAAGTAAAATAAGCTGAATTTTTCGAATATACAATAATATTTAGGGGTTGCCAAACAAAAACTATGGATAAATTGAAAATTTCTCGCATTTTTGGATTTTTACTATAGACTTTGTTCTACAACCCTATTGGCTTTCTAAGGGAAACATTTAGAGAATTTAATTACCTTTCGAATGCATATCTGAACGTTATTCTATCTCATCTGGTTCCCAAGTTATGGTGCTTTTCCTACAACCCTTATATAAAAAAAATAATTTTTTGAACTTTGATTAGTAAAATATCAGCTTCTAAACAATTCAATTTTTAAGGGTGAAATTTCCATAAAATGATATTGATTTTAAGGGTGAATCTTAAGTAAAATAAGCTGAATTTTTCGAATATACAATAATAATTAGGGGTTGCCAACCAAAAACTATAGATAAATTGAAAATTTCTCGCATTTTTAGATTTTTACTATAGACTTTGTTCTACAACCCTATTGGCTTTGTAAGGGAAACATTTAGAGAATTTAATTACCTTTCGAATGCATATCTGAACGTTATTCTATCTCATCTGGTTCCCAAGTTATGGTGCTTTTCCTACAACCCTTATATAAAAAAAATAATTTTTTGAACTTTGATTAGTAAAATATCAGCTTCTAAACAATGCAATTTTTAAGGGTGAAATTTCCATAAAATGATATTGATTTTAAGGGTGAATCTTAAGTAAAATAAGCTGAATTTTTCGAATATACAATAATATTTAGGGGTTGCCAAACAAAAACTATGGATAAATTGAAAATTTCTCGCATTTTTGGATTTTTACTATAGACTTTGTTCTACAACCCTATTGGCTTTCTAAGGGAAACATTTAGAGAATTTAATTACCTTTCGAATGCATATCTGAACGTTATTCTATCTCATCTGGTTCCCAAGTTATGGTGCTTTTCCTACAACCCTTATATAAAAAAAATAATTTTTTGAACTTTGATTAGTAAATATCAGCTTCTAAACAATGCAATTTTTAAGGGTGAAATTTCCATAAAATGATATTGATTTTAAGGGTGAATCTTAAGTAAAATAAGCTGAATTTTTCGAATATACAATAATATTTAGGGGTTGCCAAACAAAAACTATGGATAAATTGAAAATTTCTCGCATTTTTGGATTTTTACTATAGACTTTGTTCTACAACCCTATTGGCTTTCTAAGGGAAACATTTAGAGAATTTAATTACCTTTCGAATGCATATCTGAACGTTATTCTATCTCATCTGGTTCCCAAGTTATGGTGCTTTTCCTACAACCCTTATATAAAAAAAATAATTTTTTGAACTTTGATTAGTAAATATCAGCTTCTAAACAATGCAATTTTTAAGGGTGAAATTTCCATAAAATGATATTGATTTTAAGGGTGAATCTTAAGTAAAATAAGCTGAATTTTTCGAATATACAATAATATTTAGGGGTTGCCAAACAAAAACTATGGATAAATTGAAAATTTCTCGCATTTTTAGATTTTTACTATAGACTTTGTTCTACAACCCTATTGGCCGCGTAAGGAAAACTTTTAGATAATTTAATTACCTTTCGAATACATATCTGAACGTCATTCTATCTTATCTGGTTCCCAAGTTATGGTATTTTAAAACTACAACCCTTACATTTTTAATCTTTTTAATTTTGGTGGGCTTGGGCCTTGGGGTGCGCTGTGAGGAGTGGGGGTTTGTTGATATATCCTAAAAATAAACAAAATCCATTCTTCTATTTATATTATAATAAATAAATAAAGTTTCTTTTTATATGTACACAAATGGAAAATGGATATTTTATTTATTGTATATAAACAAATTGTTGTGTGGTGCGGCGACTGATGTTCTGGCGCCGAAAGTTCTATGCGTAAAATAAAACTAAACCCACTCTATTTTCTATATATATATATTTATACAAAAATATATATATATACAAAAATTATGTACTCTAGTAATATTTTAAACAAATTAGGACAAGGGTTTTTCATTTTTTTTTCCATTTTGAGGGACTTATTCATTTGAGAGAAATATCCGAAATAAATTAGATTTTTATCAAATAATTCAATTTTTTTTTTTTTTTTAATATATAATACTCTCGAGACGTTAACAATATAATAATATAATAACAAACAGACAGACAGACAGACAAAATGTTAATTTTGTTTTGGTTCAATCTCGGAGATGGGCCGCCGCTGCTTATAATAACACATTTATTTTCTATAATTTATTTTCATTTTTTACTTTGGTATATGCGACATTGAAATTGGGAAAAAAAATTAATTTATTTATTATTGATTTTCTTCAATGGATAATAATATAAAATTTTTGTTATTTGTCTTTATTGGATGGTCAGCATCAGCAGCAGCAGCAGCAGCATCTCTTTCAATAATCGTATCATATCTTTTTTTTTTCATATTCATTTGTCATCGTCATCGTCATCGCGTCTTTTTGCTTTATCGTCGAATACTTTAAAGATTTTTTGTTTAGATTTTGTTTATTTTTAACCAGATCTTTCAGTGTTATTATACTAATAATAATAATAATTATTTGTGTTTTGGCATAACTTCAAATAAAGAAAAAACACAAATTAAAATGAAAATGAAAATGAAAAAAATATTATAAAAATAGAAATTTTTCTGAATGATGATTGTATAATAAAGAAATAATGTTCTGACTGTGATTTCTTAAGAATCTGATGAGGTATCGTTTTGAAATTATCTGAATGTCTTTATAACACCCTAAAGATGTACTCTCTGTTAAATATTAGAGTAGGTTTCTTTGGCAGGATTGACTTAGAATTGATGAAATTTCGCTTTTTGTTGATTTTTCTATATGACAAATTTTAATCAATTTCTGACTGCGATTTCTTTAGATTCTGATGAGTTATCATTTTGAAATTGTCTGCATGTCTTTATAACATCCTAAGGATCATCTGTGTTAAATATTAGACTAGGTTTCCTTGGACGAATTAACTTAGAATTGATGAATGAAAAAAACCTTTACCAAATATCAAATTTTTATTTATAAAACACAAAAAAAAAACAAAAAAATTTTATTAATCATAATTAAAAATTAAATCAAATGTTTGTTCGGCCAATGCCCTATAATCATTCATAAACGTTTGCCATTCATTGGTGTATTTAAATTGCCCCGTCGATGGTCGTCGATCCACTGCCGTTTCAACATTTCCATTTGGACAATTTGTGCCGCCGCTAGCAGCACCACCGCCGCCAATAATTTGTAATTTAAAATTTCTTATACATTTAATGCATTGATATTGTAAATATTTGGCTGTATATAAATCAGCATAAATTAATAATTCAATGGCTGTATCTTTTGTTAAATGGGCAATTGTTAAAATTTTTTCACATTCAAATTTTAAATCATCACATTGATAACGATCCGAAACAATTAGTAATTCTCTGGCATTTTTCCATAAATTTTTACATTCACCGGTATATAAAAAACGTAAAAATTCTTTTAGAATATTTGCCGTACAATTGGTAATGGTCACCGCAGGATTAACGGACGTTTCCATAAAATTATAATCATTATTAAACATTACCATAAACACTGGACTACGAACGGATAATATTAATTTATGTGCATAATAATAATGGATTTTTTTTTCAATTTTCAAATTTTCAAATTGTTCTTCTACACAAATTAACGTAACATCACTGAATAACTTTTGAAATAGTAATTTTTTAAAATCATTTATTAAATTTTGTTCTTTTGTTGAATTTTGTTTTTGATTGATTGGTGTTCTGGTTCTTGTTCTTGTTGTTGTTGGTGTTCTTCCACGACCATTACCACCAAAAAAACCACATTCTACTGTTGGAATAACATTCCAATTTAATGTGGCCTTCATCAATGGATAATTACAATTTGAACATTTTTCAATTAATTTTATATTATCATTTAAAAATAATGATTGATTTATTTTTTTACCACCCCAACCGCCACCACCACCACCATAAAAATACGATGATGACGATGCCGATGTTGATGGATAAATTTTCAATTGATGTGTTTTATTTTTATGAATAAATTCTTTTTTATAATTTATTTTTATTTTTAAACGTAATCCACTTTGATTATTTATTAAATAATTTGTTTTAATTTCACTGCATTTGTCGTCACCGTCTTCGGCCGCCAATTGATTATTTTTAAATAATAAATTTGAATTTATCAATTGAATTTCATCATTTTGATTATTGGCGGCCGCGTCCACGTCGACGTCGTCCGCCGCAGATGATGAATGAATTTTTAATTTAAAAATTGTTTTTTTTAATTCATTTAAAAAATTCACTTGATAGATTCGCAATAGATTTTTATATTTTATTGAATTTTTTAATTTTAAACATAACATTTTCGTTTTTCGATTTACATACAAATAAAATATTAATAATTTTTTATGTTTACCAATTGTTTGTAATTGATAAATTGGTGATTTTAACCAATTTAAATCGATTTCATCGGGATCATCGGGATCTTCGGTATTTGAATTGGAATTTCCCATAGTCGTTGCGGTGATTGCAGATGAATAATTCCAATTATTTATATTTAAAATTAACCATTCAAATGCAATGAAATTTATCGATTGAATTTCGGTAATGGCATAAAATAATTTTTCCAAATTGATGGGGGTGGTGTTGATTTGAAATTTTTCATTTTTTAAATAATTTTTCTCTTTATATTCATTTAAATTCAATTCATCGTCTAAATTTACATCTACGGTACTGTCATCACTATCATCCGATTCAATATCCATCATCATCATCGTCAACGTTGAATCTATTCTGTTATCTGGATATCTTTCATTTTGATAAATTTGTAATTGACATGAAATTATTAATGTATTATTTTCTAAATAATAATTTAATAAATTTGTTAATTTTAAAAATTGTTCAAAACCACGTAATTTTCCACATTCAAAATTTATTTTTATACGATTATTAATTGAATTTTTATTTCTATTATTATTATTATATTTTTTTGAATCATTTGAATCACAATCAGAATCTGTTGAATCATTCGATTCAAAATCAATTACAGCATCTTCAATTGTATTTAAAATACGATTTTTACTATCCAAAATTGTTAAAAAATATTTTACAGTAATAAATTGTCGTTTACAATCGGCCAATTTCAAATACAATGATAAATATTTATTTTGTTTACGTCCATTTGGATAACAAATTAATGTCCATTTTGAATTGAATAAATCTGTATCCGGATCGTTATTTATGTTGCTTCTTGTTGATTGTTTTAAATTTGTATCATCATCATCGGTATCATCATTGGTTAATTGATTATAATAAAATTCTGTGGATTCCATTGAATCACCTGAATTTAATGATAAATTTGTTTCTGTAAAATTTTTTATAAACCATTTAAAATTTAATTGAACATATTTATTATTTTGTTTTTGTGGTTTTGATAATAATTTTGTAATGCCACGATTTGATGATTGTGATGATTGTGATGGTTGTGATGATTGATCATTTCGATTCCGTCGATGATGATCCTCCCGATTTAAATAATTATAAAAATTCATTATTTTTTTTTTTAAATAATTGTTGGTTCGCTGCCGTCGTCGCCGCCGATCTTCTATGATTTGAACGCGATCACAAACTAAACAAAGTAAAATTTTTATAACACATATTTTGGTGGCAACAAACAAACCAAAAAACATAAAATAAATAAATTATTAAAAATCTATTTTTGAATTTTTGAGATGATGATGACGAACGACGACCGACGACCGTAAATGTGAAAAATCTTTATGTGAAATGTTTGTGTGTGAAAAATGAAATAGATGCGGTTTATCGAAAAATAGGAAAATGTTTTAAAATCGTATTCGTATGAAATCGCTGCAAAACTGATTAAAATTTTCCATATAGAAAAAATTGTATTTTGTATGGAAAAACCAACAAAAAGTTGAAAACTCATCAATTCTGAGTCAATCCTGACAGAGGAAACCTATTGAAATATTTTACAGAGATCATCCTTAGGATGTTATAAAGACATACAGTTAATTTCAATACGATTCCTCATCGAATTCTGAAGAAATCGCAGTCAGAAATTGATTAAAATTTTCAATATAGAAAAAAATTGTATGGAAAAATCACCAAAAAGCGAAATTTCATCAATTCTGAGTCAATATGTCCAAGGAAACCTAGTCAAATATTTAACAGAGATCATCCTTAGGATGTTATAAAGACATCCAAACAATTTCAAAACGATTCGTCATCAGAATCTGAAGAAATCGCTGTCAGAAATTGATTAAAATTTTCCTTATAGAAAAATTCGTATGGAAAAATTAACAAAAAGCGAAATTTCATCAATTCTGAGTCAATCCGTCCAAGGAAACCTAGTCTAATATTTAACAGAGATCATCCTTAGGATGTTATAAAGACATGCAGTTAATTTCAATACGATTCCTCATCGAAATCTAAAGAAATCGCAGTCAGAAATTGTGTCAAATTTTCCTTATAGAAAAAATTGTATGGAAAAATCACCAAAAGCGGCATTTCATCAATTCTGAGTCAATCCGTCCAAGGAAACCTAGTCTAATATTTGTCAGAGATCATCCTTAGGATGTTATAAAAACATGCAGAGATTTTCAAAACGATTCCTCATGAGATTCGGAAGAAATCGCTGTCATAAATTGTGTAAAATTTTCCTTATAGAAAAAATTGTATGGAAAAATCCATAAAAAATGGAAATTTCATCAATTCTGAGTCAATCCTGCCAAGGAAACCTATTGAAATATTTTACAGAGATCATCTTTAGGATGTTATAAAGACATACAGTTAATTTCAATACGATTCCTCATCGAATTCTGAAGAAATCGCAGTCAGAAATTGATTAAAATTTTCCATATAGAAAAATTCGTATGGAAAAATCAACAAAAAGTGAAATTTCATCAATTCTGAGTCAATCCGTCCAAAGAAACTTAGTCTAATATTTAACAGAGATCATTCTTAGGATGTTATAAAGACATCCAGACAATTTCAAAACGATACCTCATCGGATTATTAAGAAATCGCTGTCAGAAATTGATTAAAACTTTTCATATATAAAAAATTGCATGGAAAAATTAACAAAAACGACAAAGTTATCAATTTTAAGCCAATCCGTCCAAGGAAACCTAGTCTAATATTTAACAGAGATCATCCTTAGGATGTTATAAAGACATCCAGACAATTTCAAAACGATACCTCTTCGGATTCTGAAGAAATCGCAGTCAGAAATTGTGTACAATTTTCCCTTAGGAAAAATTCGTATGGGAAAATCAACAAAAAAGGAAATTTCGGCAATTCTGAGTCAATCCGTCCAAAGAAACCTATTGAAATATTTAACAGAGATCATCCTTAGGATGTTATAAAGACTTTCAGATACTTTCAAAACGATACCTCATCAGATTCTGAAGAAATCTCAATCAGAAATCGTCCTAATGCGAAACAGTCACAAAATCAACAAAATCAACAAAATTCAAATTCCCCCCCAGAGAGTTTTGTTTTTATTTTTTTTTGTTTATTATAAAAAAATATAATTAATTTTTATTATATTATAGTTAATTTAAAAAAAAAAACATAATTAAATAAATAAATTAATTAATTATTATATTAAAAAATTAGTTAATTAATTAAAATGGAAGTTTTTTGTAAAAATATTTTTTTTCTATTGAGATTTTTCTTCTTCTTTTACGTATATTTGAAAAAAAAATGATTTATAAGAAAGAAATTGTCAATTTTCCTGCAATTTGTTTTTTGTTTGTTTTGTTTGTTTGTTTGTTAATTGATTAATTGATTATTTTAATAAACGATTATTTTATTCTCTTTTTTTTTATTTTATTCTATAGTTGAATTAGTTTGTGGTTTTGTTGCTGTTGTTGTTGTTGTCTTCGCTTCGCCGTTTCCGTTCCCGTTCCCATTCCCATTCCCATTCCGACGAGATTCATCATCGATAATCCATGCAGATTTTGGTTGTTGAATTAATCGACGTGGATGATGATGATGATGACGATGTTGATGACGATAATAATAATAATCATCATCATCAATATCATTTGCATCATCAGACAAAACAATACAATCACGATAATTATTGGATAATATTTTTGAAAAAACATTTGATGGTGCTGAAGAAGAAGAAGAAGAAGCAGAAGAAGTAGATTCGGTTATTTTATTATTATTATTTGTGGTATTTGTTGTTGCTGTTGCAGGAAAAACAACAGAAGATTTAATGAATTGTTTATTATTATTCGAATGATGGGAAAATTCATTTGATAATCCAATTTTTGGAGAGTTGGCATTACCTCTGGTTGTTGCTGTTGCTGTTGTTGAGCTGCTACTTCCTGCTCCGCCGCCGCCGCCGCCGCCGCCACCACTACCACCAACACCACCCAATGCAATACCAACTTTATGTGTTAAACGTTTAAATATGGCAGCTGTTTGTTGTGAAACAGACATTTCTGTTGATGAATTGGGATGATTTTGATCGTTGATTTTTGTCATTGACGTCGATGAATTATTATTATTTGTACAATAATAATCTTTTAATGATGATGGATGATGGCTTTGGGATGTTGTTGGTGGTGTTGTTGTTGTTGTTGTTGTTGAAGACATAAGACATTCAGCATTTTCAATCGATTGAGATCCATTACAAATACAACGAAATTTATCACATTTTGGACAAATGAGTCTATCAAACTGTTTTAAATTATGCGATTCGGAAAAAAACAAAACAAAACAAAACAAAAGGTTAGTATATTTTTTTTTTGAATTGAATATCACATCATAAACAACAACACTTACATTAATTTTACGTAAAAATTCGGCAACAACATTTAATGTTGGTAAACGAACGGTTGATGTTGATAAATTTGAATCGACTAATCGTTGATGGTTGATGGTTGGACCTCGACCTCGGACATCTTCATCTTCATTATCATTTTCATTATCAATATCATTTCGATTTAAATTTGATTTTACAAAAATCATTTCATCATCATTTAATAATTTTTTGGTCTTCGTCTGCTGCTGTTGCTGCCTTTTTATTTCATTTTGTTCTGTATCGAATCCTAAATTAAAATTAAAATTAGAATATTAATTCAGGTCTTCGGCGGCAATTTATACAGCTATTGCTTACGTTTAAATGAAGTTTTCTGATGATTTTCTGATCGTTTTCTATCACCAGCAGCCGAAGAATCAACACCACCAACAGAAAATGGACGGTTTAATCGATCATTATCGTTTCGGTCATCATCGCCATTGTCCATTCTCTCCGTTCTATTTCTACCGATCATCGTCATTGAATCTAATGAAATTCTTTGCTCTGATTGTAATTTATTATTTGTATTTGATTGGGAATGATTTCGATTTGTACTATTTTTAAGTTGTTCCGATTGATTATTTTTAATTTCTAAATCACCGTCAATCGATTCATTTCGTAATTTTACATTTCTGTCGATTGTCGATGATGATTTTATTATTGTTAATTCTTGTTTTAAATCTATTTGTTAAAAATAAATGTTAATTTAAGTTTTAAATTTATATTTTTGCAGAGCCGTCAAAAAAAAAAAAACCAACGATCCTTACCACGAATTTCATCCATAAAACGTTGTAATTGAATTTGTAATAATTCTTTTTCATCAATTTCGATTTCGAGTAGAGCATTTTTTTCATACGCTTGATTGAGCATCGCCTCAAAACCACCAACATTTTCGGTTACGATGCGATGAGCCCGTTCCAGATCATCATTTTTTTGTTCCAATTCACGTACGTATTGTTTTTGTTTATTTAACGTTTCGTTTAATTGATTTACATTCAATTCGTAACGTTCGATATCCATTTCATAATTGGATAATTTTTTCTGTGTGGGTGTCAAATTTTAATTAATGTTTGTTATCTTTTCTTTTTTTTTGCAGATTTACAATTCAAATTCAATCCGGGCAAGGAAACCTATTGAAATATTTGACAGAGATCATCCTTAGGATGTTATACGAACATCCAAGCAATTTCAAAACGATACCTCATCGGATTATTAAGAAATCGCAGTCAGAAATTGATTAAAATTGTCCATATGTAAAAAATTGCATGGAAAAATTAACAAAAACAACAAAGTCATCAATTTTAAGCCAATCCGTCCAAGGAAACCTATTGAAATATTTAACAGAGATCATCCTTAGGATGTTATACGAACATCCAAGCAATTTCAAAACGATTCCACATCAAAATCTGAAGAAATCGCTGTCAGAAATTGATTAAAATTTGTCATATAGAAAAAATCGTATGGAAAAATTAACAAAAACAACAAAGTCATCAATTTTAAGTCAATCCGGCCAAGGAAACCTGTTGAAATATTTAACAGAGATCATCCTTAGGATGTTATACGAACATCCAAGCAATTTCAAAACGATTCCTCATCGAATTCTGAAGAAATCACTGTCAGAAATTGATTAAAACTTTTCATATATAAAAAATTGCATGGAAAAATTAACAAAAACGACTTAGTCATCAATTTTCAGTCAATCCGGCCAAGGAAACCTATTGAAATATTTAACAGAGATCATCCTTAGGATGTTATACAAACATCCAAGCAATTTCAAAACGATTCCTCATCGAAATCTGAAGAAATCGCTGTCAGAAATTGATTAAAATTTGTCATATATAAAAAATTGCATGGAAAAATTAACAAAACCGACAAAGTCATCAATTTAAAGCCAATCCGGCCAAGGAAACCTATTGAAATATTTAACAGAGATCATCCTTAGGATGTTATACGAACATTCAAGCAATTTCAAAACGATTCCACATCGAATTCTGAAGAAATCGCTGTCAGAAATTGATTAAAATTTGTCATATATAAAAAATTGCATGGAAAAATTAACAAAACCGACAAAGTCATCAATTTTAAGCCAATCCGGCCAAGGAAACCTATTGAAATATTTAACAGAGATCATCCTTAGGATGTTATACGAACATCCAAGCAATTTCAAAATGATAACTCATCGAAATCTAAAGAAATCGCTGTCAGAAATCGATTAAAACTTTTCATATATAAAAAATTGCATGGAAAAATTAACAAAAACGACAAAATCATCAATTTTAAGTCAATCCGTCCAAGGAAACCTATTGAAATATTTAACAGAGATCATCCTTAGGATGTTATACGAACATCCAAGCAATTTCAAAACGATTCCTCATCGAAATCTGAAGAAATCGCTGTCAGAAATTGATTAAAACTTTTCATATATAGAAAATTGCATGGAAAAATGAACCAAAACGACATAATCATCAATTTTAAGTCAATCCGGCCAAGGAAACCTATTGAAATATTTAACAGAAATCATCCTTAGGATGTTATACGAACATCCAAGCAATTTCAAAACGATTCCGCATCGAATTCTGAAGAAATCACTGTCAGAAATTGATTAAAACTTTTCATATATAAAAAATTGCATGGAAAAATTAACAAAACCGACAAAGTCATCAATTTTAAGCCAATCCGGCCAAGGAAACCTATTGAAATATTTAACAGAGATCATCCTTAGGATGTTATACGAACATCCAAGCAATTTCAAAATGATAACTCATCGAAATCTAAAGAAATCGCTGTCAGAAATCGATTAAAACTTTTCATATATAAAAAATTGCATGGAAAAATTAACAAAAACGACAAAATCATCAATTTTAAGTCAATCCGTCCAAGGAAACCTATTGAAATATTTAACAGAGATCATCCTTAGGATGTTATACGAACATCCAAGCAATTTCAAAACGATTCCTCATCGAAATCTGAAGAAATCGCTGTCAGAAATTGATTAAAACTTTTCATATATAGAAAATTGCATGGAAAAATGAACCAAAACGACATAATCATCAATTTTAAGTCAATCCGGCCAAGGAAACCTATTGAAATATTTAACAGAAATCATCCTTAGGATGTTATACGAACATCCAAGCAATTTCAAAACGATTCCGCATCGAATTCTGAAGAAATCACTGTCAGAAATTGATTAAAACTTTTCATATATAAAAAATTGCATGGAAAAATTAACAAAACCGACAAAGTCATCAATTTAAAGCCAATCCGGCCAAGGAAACCTATTGAAATATTTAACAGAGATCATCCTTAGGATGTTATACGAACATTCAAGCAATTTCAAAACGATTCCACATCGAATTCTGAAGAAATCGCTGTCAGAAATTGATTAAAATTTGTCATATATAAAAAATTGCATGGAAAAATTAACAAAACCGACAAAGTCATCAATTTTAAGCCAATCCGGCCAAGGAAACCTATTGAAATATTTAACAGAGATCATCCTTAGGATGTTATACGAACATGCAGCCAATTTCAAAACGATTCCTCATCGAAATCTGAAGAAATCGCTGTCAGAAATTGATTAAAACTTTTCATATATAAAAAATTGCATGGAAAAATTAACAAAAACGACAAATTCATCAATTTTAAGTCAATCCGGCCAAGGAAACCTATTGAAATATTTAACAGAAATCATCCTTAGGATGTTATACGAACATCCAAGCAATTTCAAAACGATTCCGCATCGAATTCTGAAGAAATCACTGTCAGAAATTGATTAAAACTTTTCATATATAAAAAATTGCATGGAAAAATTAACAAAAACGACTTAGTCATCAATTTTAAGTCAATCCGTCCAAGGAAAACTATTGAAATATTTAACAGAGATCATCCTTAGGATGTTATACGAACATCCAAGCAATTTTAAAACGATTCCGCATCGAATTCTGAAGAAATCACTGTCAGAAATGGAAAACTATACAAAAAATTGTAAGTAATAAATTGAAAATATTACAAAATCAAAACTTTTAAGACAGAATCCGATAAAAAACAAAACAATTTTAAATAAAAAAGGCTCTTACCCGTAAAAATTCATTATCATTTTGATATGAATTTAATTTTTGTTTTGTATCCTTAAGGTATTTCTCTTGTTGTTTTATTGTTTCTTCTAATTCGGCCTCCAATTGGCGTGAATTTTCACTGAAATCTTCTAATTCCAAACGAGTTTCACGATAACTACACGATATAAGAAAACAGAGAATTTGAGATTGAAATAGAAATGGAAAATTATAGTAAAAAAAAAAAAACAATGTTGTGTGTCATCGCATTCGCATTGTCATTTATTTTTTGTAGGTCGTTTTAATGATTCATTTTTTGTTTTTGTTTTCTTTCTATTTATTTTTTTTGTTAGTGTTGCTGTTTTTCAAACACATACTTTTGATAATGCTTTTGTGACTTTTGTTTCCAATATGTTAATTCCTCTTCAATGCTATTGAATATTATTGGTGGTGATGATTTTCCGGGTGATGTTGCTGATGCTGCTGATCCTACTGTTGATGATCCACTGACTGTTGCGGACATTGCGGAAGATTCCATATTTTTATTTTTTTTTCACATCTGTGTAGATTATTTGTGTTGTTTTGTGTTGGGATGTGACTGTTGGACTTTATCCTGCCGAATGATGATGAAATCTTCAATGATCTTCAACCTTGCTACGAAACACAAACACAAACACACGAACGCACTCACGCACAACACAACGTTTTGTTTGTTTGGTTTGGTTTGGTTTTTATTTCTTATTTAAATGTGGGGGCAGTAGAAGAAAAAAACAAATGTATATATTTAATATTCCAATGAAAAATTGAAACATAAACGACGAATGGATGTTGGATGGATGTTGGACGCAGTTTTAAGAGATTTTCAGCAAATGTTTTTATTTTGAATAATAAAACAACAAAAAATATAATATAAAGAAAGAAAAAAAACACACACACGCCAATTTATAATTTTCTTCTTTTTTTTTTTATTGTTTTGATCAGATCAATGAAATGTCAAAACGCATTTGTAAAGTTGTTTCTTATTATTATATAAATTTAAAAATATATATTTTTATAAACACACGTCAACCAAAAACACGAAAAAAAAAACAAGAAAAGTTGAATAAAATAAAAAGGAATTTATTTAAAAAGCACATCAAATGTTTTATTTATTTATTTATTTATATAGAATTTAATTCCCAAAAATAATCTGATAAAAAAAAAATTTAAAGCTTCTGAGCTGGGAAAATCCATAAAAAAAAATTCCAGAAAATATAATAAAATATTTGTCTGCAATCTCGTTAAAATATCATATGATCGCTAAACAGCAAAATTCATATCGTACGATATTATGGCATATTGGTATGCACGCACATCATTCACCACACGGACCCCGGTTCAAATCCCACCGATCGCATCGCCCAGAAATTTTTCCTATGAGTGTGAATATTCGTTCAGGAAAAAGGGAAAAGATTAATTTTTGCTTTTTTTTTGCTAAATTTTGGCTTAAAAATACAAGAGTTAACTCTTGTAAAAATTTTGTTCATGTCGTCCTAGGGATTTTATTTTATTACCACGTTGTAGACCCGCCCCGAGAATGTTGATTCCAAAAGTATGACCTTGGTGGGTGGTCCAGGAACCCCACCATCTGCCCTTGAAAATCGCGTTTTTCGCATTTTCAATCGGCCATAACTTTTTATTTTGTTCTGGCCGATCCATCGCGATGACCATAAGTCGATGGGCAATTTAAATACCTTTCGATTGATGGTAACCCCATGAAAATATTCCCATTGGTTTGGTCAGGAGGCTGGATTGAAATTTGGGAAATCCCAAGTAGACCTTCATTCCGTGAATTATTACTATATGAAGGAGTTGCTTCATTTGGGATTTTAGAACGGCAATGGAAAGGTAAAAAATTGATCTTTCAAATGAAATTGGCCCGATAATTTTCCGATGAAAATTGTGGATTTTCCTTTAACATCGAAAAACATCAATTTTCGATGAACTTCAAAGGTTAGTTCCAAGGTGATCCCGGTACATGATCATTCCCAAATTTTCAGCGATTAAACTAGAGGATATAAGACGTGTTTTGCCACTACCCCGGTTATTATAACTCAACTGGTTTCCATACAGTGGTGGTCCAAAGTTGACTCTACATGGAAATTCCGAAAAAATTCTTTTTACTCTCCTGGGCGTATTCCAAGTGTTATAGCAAAGTGGTAGAACAAAAGTTTCCTCATTTTACTACCTCTAACACATACCAAACGGCCAGATCTCTATCTGGAAAAAAACCAAATTTTCCGAATTCTCCAATTTTTTGACAAAAAATCCAAAATTTTTTTTTTCAACCAGAAATTGATAGCTGTGATAATTATGGTATTTTTGCAATATAAAACTTTTCTCTAGGTGATCCCGTTTTCGCAGGATCGTTAAATTAAATTTCCATGCAGAGGCAATTTTGGGCCGTCACTGTATGGAAACCATTTGAGTTGGAATAACCGGGGTAGTGGCAAAACACGTCTCCTTTCCTCTAGTTTAATTGATAATAGTCTGGAAATGATCATCACATGGGATTACCTTGGAATTTGAACTTGAATTGAATATCATCAAAAAAAAATTCATATTTTTCCTTTGCATTGATAATCATCACAACACAAAGCTCCGCAATATATTCCGACACCCACCACAATTTATCATCATCATTTGAATTCCATTTACGTGTGGCGGCCCTAGTCCAAACTGTAAATATAACAATAAATTAGATCAATCGCAATTGTTCTTCATTCCAAAATTATCTTCGCTTCTATAAATGTTTACCTTTATTTTATGTATTTTTATTTTTATTTTTATGTTTATCCCACTCAGTTAAATAACCGGGACTCACTAGTAATAGGAGTGCAAATTCCCAGATTAATAATTGAATCAACTAATTATCATTAGAACACCATCAACACTCCGCTATCTTTTAATGCCAATCAACAAACTTAATAAAAAAAAACTAACCTTCCAACAAAATAAACCAAAACAAACCAACAAAAAAAAACAACAATAAATAAATAAATGATGGCCGTCGCCATCATGGCGTCTGACATTTTCGCCATTGTTAATAAATGCCAAATATTTTATCCCCATTTTAATTTTATTGCACCATCTATTGGCCATAACAAGAAAATTGAATAGGAAAAATTATCGATAAAACAATCTTTTTTTCATTATTTAGGTTATGTTTTATTAAAAAAAAAATTGATATGGTTGAATAATCACGTGGATTTCTTTTGGATCGTCATAAAATATTCCAAAATAATCATTTGCCAGTAAAATTATCACAGCCAGAACCAATAGAAATTTAAACAAAACCATAAACATGTAATTAATTGATTAATCAATTGGAAACACGGGAAAAATTGAATGGAAAAATAAAAATTTTAGTATGTTTTTTATTGTACTTTCTTTTTTGATCATCATTTTAAGATGCTATCCCGGGAACCAGCTGACAGAGGCTTTTAAAATGTTAAAATCACATTCCTGGATTGCCCAAGGTGGGGGCGATGCATTAATTTACAACCAATATTCCTATATTAACGAAATTCTTTTGGGTAAATTTCAAATTGTAAAATTTTGATTGTTTTTTTAATTTATTTTTAGTTTGTATCCCAGAAACCAGCCGCCAGACATTGCCAAACTTCTACAGCACGTTAAGGGAGTGGCCAAAAGATCGCCTGCCAATTTTCTAAAGATTTTGAATATAAAAAATGTATTTTTGATGTCAAAAACACTGAAAAATTATCAAAATTATGCGGCAAATTGTTGTGCAATTTTTTTGTTGGCTGTATCCCAGAAACCAGCCGCTAGAATTCGCTCAAACTTTAAGAGCACGTTAAGGAGGTCGCCAAGGGATCGCCTGTAAATTTTCAACCAAATCGGAACTCATAAAAATTTATTTTTGGTCAAAATTCCAGAAAATTTTTCAAAATTATGCGGCAAATTTTTGTGAATTTTTTTGTCGGCTGTATCCCAGAAACCAGCAGCCAGAATTTGCTCAAACTTTAAGAGCACGTTAAGGAGGTCGCCAAGGGATCGCTTGTAAATTTTCAGCCAAATCGGAAGTCATGAAAATTAATTTTTGTGTCAAAATTCCAGAAAATTTTTAAAAATTATGCGGCAAATTTTTGTGAATTTTTTTGTCGGCTGTATCCAAGAAACCAGCAGCCAGAATTTGCTCAAACTTTAAGAGCACGTTAAGGAGGTCGCCAAGGGATCGCTTGTAAATTTTCAGCCAAATCGGAAGTCATGAAAATTAATTTTTGTGTCAAAATTCCAGAAAATTTTTAAAAATTATTAAAAAAATTATTTTTTTTTACGTTATATCTTGGGAACCGGCCGTCAGAACCCCGCCATATTTTAACACAACGTTCCGGGAACGTCCAAGGGGCAGCCTGTATATTTTCAGCCAAATTGGATGCCTAAAAATATTAGGTATTTAGCATCGGTTCAAACCATAATAAAACTTATAAATGTTATCTTTTAGCAACATTTCAACCGCTTTTTTTTTTATCTCAAATAAGTCACCCCAATTTTTTAAAGTTTTTTTTATCTCAAATAAAAAAACCTCTTAAATTTTTCGAGGTTTTTTTTTTTGTTGATAAAACTTATAAATGTTATCTTTTTTATCGTTTAGCAAATTGTAAACCAATTTATTTATCTCAAATGTTTAATAAATGGATAAATGCAAGGGATTTTCGCTATGTGGCGCATTTTTTGATTAGTTTAGGAAAAATTTAATAAAAAAATACATGAAAATAAAATGAAATCAATTGGAATTTATTCTTTTTATCACCTTAAAACCTTAAAATAAATCCTATAAATTTACAATTCGTATTCTAATAAAGTGATTGAAAAATAAACATTCATATATTACATGTTATGATGGTCGAGTTGGTAGCGATGCCATCCATTCGGAGGGAAAAAACCGCCGAATTATATTTTGATGTATTTCAAGTGATTTTCATATGAAAATCATTTGATTCAGCAGTGTTGGTGGTTTTCTAACGACCTGGGATACGTGAGAAATAAAAAGGAAAAAAGGGAAAAGATTAATTTTTGCTTTTTTTTTTGCTAAATTTTGGCCTAAAAATACAAGAGTTAACTCTTGTAAAAATTTTGTTCATGTCGTCCTAGGGATTTTATTTTATTACCACGTTGTAGACCATCCCCGAGAATGTTGATTCCAAAAATATGACCTTGGTGGGTGGTCCAGGAACCCCACCATCTGCCCTTGAAAATCGCGTTTTTCGCATTTTCAATCGCCCATAACTTTTTATTTTGTTCTGGCCGATCCATCGCGATGACCATAAGTCGATGGGCAATTTAAATACCTTTCGATTGATGGTAACCCCATGAAAATATTCCCATTGGTTTGGTCAGGAGGCTGGATTGAAATTTGGGAAATCCCAAGTAGACCTTCATTCCGTGAATTATTACTATATGAAGGAGTTGCTTCATTTGGGATTTTAGAACGTCATTGGAAAGGTAAAAGATTGATCTTTCAAATGAAATTGGCCGGATAATTTTCCGATGAAAATTGTGGATTTTCCTTTAACATTGAAAAACATCAATTTTCGATGAACTTCAAAGGTTAGTTCCAAGGTGATCCCGGTACATGATCATTCCCAAATTTTCAGCGATTAAACTAGAGGATATAAGACGTGTTTTGCCACTACCCCGGTTATTATAACTCAACTGGTTTCCATACAGTGGTGGTCCAAAGTTGACTCTACATGGACATTCCGAAAAAATTCTTTTTACTCTCCTGGGCGTATTCCAAGTGTTATAGCAAAGTGGTAGAACAAAAGTTTCCTCATTTTACTACCTCTAACACATACCAAACGGCCAGATCTCTATCTTGAAAAAAACCAAATTTTCCGATTTTTCCAATTTTTTGACAAAAAATCAAAAAATTTTTTTTTCAACCGGAAATCGATAGCGGTGATAATTACGGTATTTTTGTAATAGAAAATTTTTTTCTAGGTGATTCCGTTTTCGCAGGATCGCTAAATTAAATTTCCATGCAGAGGCAATTTTGGGCCGTCACTGCATGGAAACCATTTGAGTTGGAATAACCGGGGTAGTGGCAAAACACGTCTCCTTTCCTCTAGTTTAATTGATAATAGTCTGGAAATGATCATCACATGGGATTACCTTGGAACTTGGAACCTTTGATTGAAGATCATCCAAAAAATTCATATTTTTCCTCTGCATTGATAATCATCACAACACAAAGCTCCGCAATATATTCCGACACCCACCACAATTTATCATCATCATTTGAATTCCATTTAGGTGTGGCGGCCCTAGTCCAAACTGTAAATATAACAATAAATCAGATCAATCGCAATTGTTCTTCATTCCAAAATTATCTTCGCTTCTATAAATGTTTACCTTTATTTTTATGTTTTCCCAATCAGTTAAATTGAATTAATCCATTCACCGGGACTCACTAGTAATATGAGTGCAAATTCCCAAATTAATAATTGAATCAAACAATTATCATTAGAACACCAACACTCCTATAACAATCACCAAACTAAATAAATAAAAAAAAAAACTAACCTTCCAACAAAATAAACCAAAACAAACCAACAAAAAAAAACAACAATAAATAAATAAATGATGGCCGTCGCCATCATGGCGTCTGACATTTTCGCCATTTTTAATAAATGCCAAATATTTTATCCCCATGTTAATTTTATTGTACCATCTATTGGCGATAACAAGAAAATTGAATAGGAAAAATTATCGATAAAACAATCTTTTTGCATTATTTAGGTTATGTTTTATTAAAAAAAAAATTGATATGGTTGAATAATCACGTGGATTTCTTTTGGATCGTCATAAAATATTCCAAAATAATCATTTGCCAGTAAAATTATCACAGCCAGAACCAATAGAAAATTAAACAAAACCATAAACATGTAATTAATTGATTAATCAATTGGAAACACGGGAAAAATTGAATGGAAAAATAAAAATTTTAGTATGTTTTTTATTGTACTTTCTTTTTTGATCATCATTTTAACATGCTATTCCGGGAACCAGGTGACAGAAGCTTTTAAAATGTTAAAAACACATTCCTGGATTGCCCAAGGTGGGGGCGATGCATTAATTTTCAACCAATATTCCTATATTAACGAAATTCTTTTAGGTAAACTTCAAATTGTAAAATTTTGATTGTTTTTTTAATTTATTTTTAGTTTGTATCCCAGAAACCAGCCGCTAGACATTGCCCAAACTTTTACAGCACGTTAAGGGAGTGGCCAAGGGATCGCCTGCCAATTTTCTAAAGATTTTGAATATAAAAAATGTATTTTTGATGTCAAAAACACTGAAAAATTATCAAAATTATGCGGCAAATTGTTGTGCAATTTTTTTGTTGGCTGTATCCCAGAAACCAGCCGCTAGAATTCGCTCAAACTTTAAGAGCACGTTAAGGAGGTCGCCAAGGGATCGCCTGTAAATTTTCAACCAAATCGGAACTCATAAAAATTTATTTTTGGTCAAAATTCCAGAAAATTTTTCAAAATTATGCGGCAAATTTTTGTGAATTTTTTTGTCGGCTGTATCCCAGAAACCAGCAGCCAGAATTGGCTCAAACTTTAAGAGCACGTTAAGGAGGTCGCCAAGGGATCGCTTGTAAATTTTCAGCCAAATCGGAAGTCATGAAAATTAATTTTTGTGTCAAAATTCCAGAAAATTTTTAAAAATTATTAAAAAAATTATTTTTTTTTACGTTATATCTTGGGAACCGGCCGTCAGAACCCCGCCATATTTTAACACAACGTTCCGGGAACGTCCAAGGGGCAGCCTGTATATTTTCAGCCAAATTGGATGCCTAAAAATATTAGGTATTTAGCATCGGTTCAAACCATAATAAAACTTATAAATGTTATCTTTCAGAAACATTTCAACCGCTTTTTTTTTTATCTCAAATAAAAGTCACCCCAATTGAAAAAACCTTTTTTATCTATTTAAAACCCAAGAACAAACCTTTATTTCATGGTTTTTTTAAACCATTAAAACATTTTAGGTGATTTAATCAAAATTAGATAAAAATAATTGTGTATGAGATAAATTAAAAAGGTTTTATTCAGTTTTAAAACACAAAAAAACCTTTTTATCTATAAATAGATAAAGCACCCAAAATGTTTTTATGGTTTAAAAAATAAATAGAAAAAGGTTTTTTTTGTAAAAGGTTTTTTTTCCGGTTTTAAAAGTAAATAAAAGATGGAAAAATTGAATTTGTTTGGTTTTGTTCTTATCTTCTTTTAAAATCTCAAATTTGAATAACGAACAAAATTCAATGAATTTTGAAACAAAATCAATTTTGGGATCGAGGGTTGACCGGGATTTGATCAGGGATTACTGGGATTTGATCAGGGCTGGCCGGGATTTGATCAGGGATGACTGGGATTTGATCAGGGATGACTGGGATTCGACCAGGGCAGACCGGGATTTGATAAGGGCTGACTGGGATTTGATCAGGGCTGACCAGGATTTGATCAGGGATGACCGGGATTTGATCAGTGGTGACTGGGATTTGATCAGGGATGACCGGGATTTGATCAGGGATGACCGGGATTTGATCAGGGGTGAGCGGGATTTGATCAGGGCTGACTGGGATTTGACCAGGGGTGACTGGGATTTGATCAGTGGTGACTGGGATTTGATCAGGGCTGACTGGGATTTGATCAGGGCTGACCGGGATTTGATCAGGGCTGACTGGGATTTGACCAGGTGTGACTGGGATTTGATCAGGTGTGACTGGGATTTGATCAGGGGTGACTGGGATTTGATCAGGGCTGCCTGGGATTCGACCAGGGGTGACTGGGATTTGATCAGTGGTGACTGGGATTTGATCAGGGGTGACTGGGATTTGATCAGGGCTGACTGGGATTCGACCTGGGGATGACTGGGATTTGATCAGGGGTGACTGGGATTTGATCAGGGATGACCGGGATTTCTTCAGGGATGACTGGGATTTGATCAGGGATGACTGGGATTCGACCAGGGCAGACCGGGATTTGATCAGGGCTGACTGGGATTTGATCAGGGGTGAGCGGGATTTGATCAGGGCTGACTGGGATTTGACCAGGGGTGACTGGGATTTGATCAGGGCTGACCGGGATTTGATCAGGGGTGACTGGGATTTGATCAGGGGTGACTGGGATTTGATCAGGGATGACTGGGATTTGATCAGGGATGACTGGGATTCGACCAGGCCGGACCGGGATTTGATCAGGGCTGAGGGGGATTTGATCAGGGATGGCCGGGATTTGATCAGGGGTGAGCGGGATTTGATCAGGGATGACCGGGATTTGATCAGGGCTGACTGGGATTTGATCAGGGATGACCGGGATTTGATCAGGGGTGAGCGGGATTTGATCAGGGCTGACTGGGATTTGACCAGGGGTGACTGGGATTTGATCAGGGCTGACCGGGATTTGATCAGGGATGACTGGGATTTGATCAGGGATGACTGGGATTCGACAAGGGCAGACCGGGATTTGATCAGGGCTGACTGGGATTTGATCAGGGATGGCCGGGATTTGATCAGGGGTGAGCGGGATTTGATCAGGGCTGACTGGGATTTGACCAGGGGTGACTGGGATTTGATCAGGGCTGACTGGGATTTGATCAGGGATGACCGGGATTTTATCAGGGATGACTGGGATTCGACCAGGGCAGACCGGGATTTGAGCAGGGCTTACTGGGATTTGATCAGTGATGACTGGGATTTGATCAGGGAAGACTGGGATTCGACCAAGGCAGACCGGGATTTGATCAGGGCTGACTGGGATTTGATCAGGGCTGACCGGGATTTGATCAGGGCTGACTGGGATTCGACAAGGGCAGACCGGGATTTGATCAGGGCTGACCGGGATTTGATCAGGGCTGACTGGGATTTGATCAGGGGTGAGCGGGATTTGATCAGGGCTGACTGGGATTTGACCAGGGGTGACTGGGATTTGATCAGGGCTGACCGGGATTTGATCAGGGGTGACTGGGATTTGATCAGGGGTGACTGGGATTTGATCAGGGATGACTGGGATTTGATCAGGGATGACTGGGATTCGACCAGGCCGGACCGGGATTTGATCAGGGCTGAGGGGGATTTGATCAGGGATGGCCGGGATTTGATCAGGGGTGAGCGGGATTTGATCAGGGATGACCGGGATTTGATCAGGGCTGACTGGGATTTGATCAGGGATGACCGGGATTTGATCAGGGGTGAGCGGGATTTGATCAGGGCTGACTGGGATTTGACCAGGGGTGACTGGGATTTGATCAGGGCTGACCGGGATTTGATCAGGGATGACTGGGATTTGATCAGGGATGACTGGGATTCGACAAGGGCAGACCGGGATTTGATCAGGGCTGACTGGGATTTGATCAGGGATGGCCGGGATTTGATCAGGGGTGAGCGGGATTTGATCAGGGCTGACTGGGATTTGACCAGGGGTGACTGGGATTTGATCAGGGCTGACTGGGATTTGATCAGGGATGACCGGGATTTGATCAGGGATGACTGGGATTCGACCAGGGCAGACCGGGATTTGAGCAGGGCTTACTGGGATTTGATCAGTGATGACTGGGATTTGATCAGGGAAGACTGGGATTCGACCAGGGCAGACCGGGATTTGATCAGGGCTGACTGGGATTTGATCAGGGCTGACTGGGATTTGATCAGGGCTGAGGGGGATTTGATCAGGGATGGCCGGGATTTGATCAGGGGTGAGCGGGATTTGATCAGGGATGACTGGGATTCGACCAGGGCAGACCGGGATTTGAGCAGGGCTTACTGGGATTTGATCAGTGATGACTGGGATTTGATCAGGGAAGACTGGGATTCGACCAGGGCAGACCGGGATTTGATCAGGGATGACTGGGATTCGACCAGGCCGGACCGGGATTTGATCAGGGGTGAGCGGGATTTGATCAGGGATGACCGGGATTGGATCAGGGCTGACTGGGATTTGATCAGGGATGACCGGGATTTGATCAGGGGTGAGCGGGATTTGATCAGGGCTGACTGGGATTTGACCAGGGGTGACTGGGATTTGATCAGGGCTGACCGGGATTTGATCAGGGATGACTGGGATTTGATCAGGGATGACTGGGATTCGACAAGGGCAGACCGGGATTTGATCAGGGCTGACTGGGATTTGATCAGGGATGGCCGGGATTTGATCAGGGGTGAGCGGGATTTGATCAGGGCTGACTGGGATTTGACCAGGGGTGACTGGGATTTGATCAGGGCTGACTGGGATTTGATCAGGGATGACCGGGATTTGATCAGGGATGACTGGGATTCGACCAGGGCAGACCGGGATTTGAGCAGGGCTTACTGGGATTTGATCAGTGATGACTGGGATTTGATCAGGGAAGACTGGGATTCGACCAGGGCAGACCGGGATTTGATCAGGGATGACTGGGATTCGACCAGGCCGGACCGGGATTTGATCAGGGCTGAGGGGGATTTGATCAGGGATGGCCGGGATTTGATCAGGGGTGAGCGGGATTTGATCAGGGATGACCGGGATTTGATCAGGGCTGACTGGGATTTGATTAGGGATGACCGGGATTTGATCAGGGGTGAGCGGGATTGGATCAGGGCTGACTGGGATTTGACCAGGGGTGACTGGGATTTGATCAGGGCTGACCGGGATTTGATCAGGGATGACTGGGATTTGATCAGGGATGACTGGGATTCGACAAGGGCAGACCGGGATTTGATCAGGGCTGACTGGGATTTGATCAGGGATGGCCGGGATTTGATCAGGGGTGAGCGGGATTTGATCAGGGCTGACTGGGATTTGACCAGGGGTGACTGGGATTTGATCAGGGCTGACTGGGATTTGATCAGGGATGACCGGGATTTGATCAGGGATGACTGGGATTCGACCAGGGCAGACCGGGATTTGAGCAGGGCTTACTGGGATTTGATCAGTGATGACTGGGATTTGATCAGGGAAGACTGGGATTCGACCAGGGCAGACCGGGATTTGATCAGGGATGGCCGGGATTTGATCAGGGGTGAGCGGGATTTGATCACGGCTGACTGGGATTTGACCAGGGCTGACTGGGATTTGATCAGGGCTGACCGGGATTTGATCAGGGCTGACTGGGATTTGACCAGGGGTGACTGGGATTTGATCAGGGGTGACTGGGATGTGATCAGTGCTGACTGGGATTCGACCAGGGGTGACCGGGATTTGATCAGGGCTGACTGGGATTTGACCAGGGGTGACTGGGATTTGACCAGGGGTGACTGGGATTTGATCAGGGGTGACTGGGATGTGATCAGTGCTGACTGGGATTCGACCAGGGGTGACTGGGATTTGATCAGGGGTGACTGGGATGTGATCAGTGCTGACTGGGATTCGACCAGGGGTGACTGGGATTTGATCAGGGTTGACTGGGATTCGATCAGGGGTGACTGGGATTTGATCAGGGATGACCGGGATTTGATCAGGGCTGACTGGGATTCGACCAGGGGTGACTGGGATTTGATCAGGGGTGACCGGGATTTGATCAGGGCTGACTGGGATTTGATCAGGGGTGACTGGGATTTGATCAGGGGTGACTGGGATTTGATCAGGGGTGACCGGGATTTGATCAGGGCTGACCGGGATTTGATCAGGGCTGACTGGGATTTGATCAGGGATGGCCGGGATTTGATCAGGGGTGAGCGGGATTTGATCAGGGCTGACTGGGATTTGACCAGGGCTGACTGGGATTTGATCAGGGCTGACCGGGATTTGATCAGGGCTGACTGGGATTTGATCAGGGATGGCCGGGATTTGATCAGGGGTGACTGGGATTTGATCAGGGCTGACTGGGATTCGACCAGGGGTGACTGGGATTTGATCAGGGTTGACTGGGATTCGATCAGGGGTGACTGGGATTTGATCAGGGATGACCGGGATTTGATCAGGGCTGACTGGGATTCGACCAGGGGTGACTAGGATTTTATCAGGGGTGACCGGGATTTGATCAGGGCTGACTGGGATTTGATCAGGGGTGACTGGGATTTGATCAGGGGTGACCGGGATTTGAGCAGGGCTGACTGGAATTTGATCAGGGATGACCGGGATTCGACCAGGGGTGACCGGGATTCGACAAGGGGTGACCGGGACTTGATCGGGGCTGACAGGGGTGACCGGGATTGCACCAAGGCTGACTGGGATTTAAACAGGACTGACTGGAATTTTACCAGGGCTGACTGGGATTTGACCGGGACTGACTGGGATTCCAACAGGGATGACTGGGATTTGACCAGGGCTGACTGGGATTTGAACAGGGCTGACCGGGATTTAAACAGGACTGACTGGGATTTGACCGGGTTGACCCGGATTGACCAGCAATGATTGGGATTTGACCAGGGCTGACTGGGATTTGACCAGGGATAACTAGGATTCGATCAGGGCTGACTGGGATTTGACCGGGGATTTGACCGGTCGAATCCCAATCAGCCTTGGTCAAATTCCGGTCGGCCCCGGTCAAATCACAGGCAGCCGTGGTCAAATCCCGGTCAGCCCTGATCAAATCTCGGTCTGCCCTGGTCTAATCCCAGTCAGCCCTGATCAAATCCCAGTCAGCCTTGGTCAAATCCCAGTCAGCCCTGATCAAATCACAGTCAGCCCGGATCAAATCCCGGTCCGCCTGGATCAAATCCTGGTCAGAAT